>BGPR01013757.1:0-40903 GCA_013235015.1 Araneus ventricosus | reverse complement strand
TCCAGGATGACCTGTTCAAGGAAGAATACAAACAATTAGTAAAGTTTTTTCTCGGAGAGGAAGAAAAACACTTTATCGAATTAATAGCACGTTACACGAATGGAAAGTTTGACGAAAATACTTATCAGAAATGTTTCAAGACTTTTATAGACTTTTACAGTCCTCAGGTATATTCCGAAAATGGACTTGTTTGCTTCTGTGCTGCAATTGTATACTTGGCTATCTTCTTTTCAAATGCTGCACCAGGAGTTTCCAGTATAGATGGGATAAAGGACTACATATTCTCCCTGCTCTCCGATGTACTGTCACGAGGCCCCCTTGAGCACTCATCCTGGTAAGAACTTAAAATGAATTTCCATTTCAGCTGCTTATGCCCGCAATTTATCTGTTATTTGACAATTTTAACAAAAGACAAAGTTTTTATTTTGGTTTTTATGTAAATAAATTGTTTTTAATTGTATACCTGTACACGAGTTGTCACAAAATATTTTCAAGTAAATAATTTGTTGTCATTCTTCATTATTAGTGAAACATTTTTTACTTTACAAAGAGTTTGAAGAAAAACAATTTGAATTTGTTATAAATGAGTGATTTATCTGTATAATGCTTCCATTATGAATAAATTTTCAATGAAATGTTTAATTCAGGTGTAAATTAATTGTTAACCCCTTCCAGTAAAATGACAAGTATAGCTCATCATTGGGTTTTCATGCAAAACCTCACAATGATGAGCTCTACTCTTCATGTGACTAAGTCACTGTCGTTATAATAATTAATTCGCTTTACAATTTCAAGTTCATTGAATCTGGTAATATCGTATCTACTTTTATTATTTGTGTAAATATCGCAGGTCATTATCCCATGATCTTTACCGTTAGAACTACCAGGTAGAAATTTTGTTAGTCAGATTTTATTCTTGTAAACAGGGTGGATATCGGTCAATATATATTTTGACTAAAGAAAGAGCGGTCTCTGAAATAAACACCATGATGGATAAGAATAGTGCAGACTTTGAAAATCAAGCAGATTTGAGCGATTATGAAAAATCGGAAGAAATAAGTGTGCTTTCAACTGATTATTGATAATAAAAGTGGTGATAGTGAAATATTACCAAGAAGTAATAATGTAATATATAATTAATAAGTAGTAACATAGTTTAAATTAACAATATACTATATGAATTATAAAATAAAACATGTTTTTTTTTTGAAGTAAAAATTAAATGGTTATTTCGTGCACAATTTTTCGTGATTAAATCTCACCGGAAGCGGTTAACTGCCTGACAACTGAATAGGTGTGCAAAATTTTTATTCACTTCAGCAGCATAAAAGTAAGTAATATTTATTGTTCGAAATAGTATTATTAGTATTTTAATCCTATGACTATACACTTTGTCAAGGCATATTTTGCTGTAAATATGTATAAAATTTATAATATTTTTTCTTGCGGTATTTTCATAAGGCAAACATCAATGGAATCAAAGTTCTGTTAAACAACGGGAATCTTTAATACTTTTTATTTACTGAAAAGGGATTGAATTAGTCCAGAATTTAACTTCCTCAAAAAATGCGACGAATTCAACAGATTTTCATTGCATAATAAAACTTTTTAAGGATATTTGAATTTTGTAATTTTAATAAATACACTTTCCAGAAAAAGTCTGCGTATTAACGCATAGCCGTAATTCGTTTTTTTTGGGTAAAGAATGTATCCGCATCTGAAATTTAAAATCAAATCGCTCTGGCGTGTTGAGTGATAGTGTCACCCTCCTACATGCCGGTGCCAGGTTCCATACTATTTGCAAGAATTACTGCAAAAGTTCAAGTGGGAAGTCTGGAACCACCCCTATACAGTCCAGATTTGGCACCGAGTGACTATTTCCTTTTTCCGAAATTGAAGCAACACTTATCTGGAACAAGGTTCTTTTCAGACAATGATGTGAAAACAGGTTTAAAACAGCTGCCGAGAAATGGGTCAGTGGGCAGAGACGTAATTTCTGCCAAGCCGGGTTAAACAAGTTGGTCCGGCGTTCAGATAAATGTCTACATAGATTTGATGATTATGTGGAAAACTGATCGCCAAGTATGCCTTTTATTCCCTTTTGTATTTTCTATCTATTGTCGATAAATACCATTCCCTTTTGTATTTTCTATCTATTGTCGATAAATAATTTTTATTGCTCTTTTTTTTGGATCCATCGTCGCATGAAAATTAAAAAATTCAAATGTTTAAACAGTTTCAGTATACAATATACTAATGCATATAATATCAATACAGATCTTATCCTTGAAAGCAGTCTGTAATATACAATCTAAAAAAAATTCTTTCACATTCATTGAGGCATAGATGGAAGCCAAGTGCTTTTTTTTTTATTAATATGTCTAAATAGTCTTCATTCCCTAAAATTCCTTTTTTTCCCCCTCCTTCTGTTTTGTCTTTTAGAATATAGATGGCGCCATGGTTCTAGTGTTTCTTTAAAAAATATGAGGATTACTAATTTTAGCGGAAAGTTCGCGTGGGATTGTGATAGCGTGAGGACATTTTTTTCTCTATTCTAAGCGTGGGGTAAGTTTATTATTTTTTTATGATGGCTGTTATTATTAACAGCCAGATGGCTAATATTTTTAAATCAATCTTATTAGCGTTTTTATGTTTGTGTCTGGTTTTCCCTTTTCTTTTAAAATTATGCTTTTTAGATGGTACTGATCTCCTTAGTCTTTTGTTGGGAAATTTCGGGCTAAGAGAATCTATATTTGGCGTAATGCAAGCATCTTACAGAAAAGTTTCCCAAATATTTTGAATCCATTTCGAATCGAGTCCTTAGCCCTTGATAAAATGGACTAGAATGGATTCCTTGTTTGTTTAATTCGATTCCCTCTGAGTTTATCTTAGTTTTTTTGGCTTTCTTTGAATGATTTTGATTTCCATTGTTTTTTCGTTTTTTGTATTCAGCTGCAATGGACCTTATGCACCCTTTGGGTTCGAGAGTATAGAAAAACAGCTGTGGAGGAATAAACAAAACGATCGGCCTATAAGCGACTCGGAAATAAAAGCAGTTCTGAGTCGGCTGTTTAAGACTGACCAATGGCTGCCTCCGGCAGGTCACGTGTCGGAGGATGTGACGTCACATGCATAAGGTCCATTGCGCGCTACTTAAACATTGTCTAAATTTTATTGCTTAAATTTTATTTTGTTGTGTCTGTTTAAAGTTTAAGTTAAATTTATCTTTAAATTTATTCTACTTTTTCCAGTTGATTGTTTTTAAACCCCTATACATATAGGATAGTGTTTATATAATGACTATTTAATGTTCGAATGAATATTGCTCGCAAGTGCCGGCGTTCGTCTCGTGGATTGCTTTGTGGATGCTGGCTATAGCCAGCGTTAGGAGAGAATTATTCAAAATGCGACGAATGAAAGCTCATTTCAATTTTGGTGGAAGGAACATTCTGATTCTTAGCTACACGAGGTTATTTTCGGGTCGAGATTCATGAGTTAGAAAGGACAGTCCTAGATATAAGGTCTCGAACCCGCAACCCTCGGGTCCCGAAACCTGCAGTATTCCAGCCACCAGGAGGATTATTTTGTCTTAAAAATATGCAAGAGGTATGGGATGGCTCTATTACACCTGAATAATTTAAACACGTTAATCACCATATGAATCAAATGCGATTCATATCTAAAGTCTAATTAGATGTCTTCTCTACTGCAGTTTTTGACCCTTCTCTGTTATCTCTTAAAAAGAGATAGGCAGAAAGAGACAATCTATTTATATAGATTGTTCGAATCTCAGACATGAGTTACGGCAGTTAACGTGTTAAAGTGGACGCGTAAACAAACAACAAAAATGATAATTTTTCAAGTATAGTGGCATAGGTGGAATAGCTGGCTATTAAAGATGTGGACAGGGATCCGGATTTGAATCCCGCATAAATCCAAATATTTGAGTTGTCATGTTCTCCCGCCTTTTTTGTGTAGAACATTTGTTTTACATGCGATTAGAACTGTTTAATTTTAATAAGATTTAATTTCACAAAATGAAATAAGATGTATACAACTTTTTGGAGAAGATTTTAACTAAGAAACTTCACCTATGGTTATAATCCCATGTTTCCAAACTGGAAGTTACACATGGGAATATAATCATAGACTAGGTCGTAGCTTCCAAACTTAAAACTAATACGGTAAATAAATCGATATGCTTGATTAACAAAGTTTTCTTTTCCGGTTGAATGCGAAATCTGTAACCTTCCGCGCACTTATTTGACATTCTTAACTATATGAATAGAGACTGATAATTTGCTAGTCAGTGTTTAAAGAGGCAAACGTGTGACCTCCCGTGACTCTGTTTTGAATTAACTGACTTTTAAACCTTTGAAACTGTTTTCGAGGCACCGTTAAAAGACGCAATGGCAACTTCTGCATGGGATAAACAAGACCCTAAATATCATTTTGCGGTAAACGTTATTCAAACAGTTTATGAATGGGCCAATGGAAAGGTTACACAGGATGCTGCTCCGTTCCAAAAGGGCTTGTTCAAGGATGTATACACAGAATTAATCAGAATTAATCGAGATCTTTCTCGATGTGGAAGAAAAAAAATTTACTAGATTAATAAAACAAATCACTAAGGGAATAATTGGTGAAAATACTTGTGATCATTGCTTTAGAGAATTTGTAGAAAGGTACAAACCTGAGGAATATTCAGAAACAGGACTTGTTTTCTTATGTGCTGCGGTTGTATACTTGACAATCAGTTCTTCCCGCAATGAACAGTCTACAGAGGATAGAAGGTTTCATAATATCCCTGCTCTTCCATGTATTATCACGAGGTTCTCTTGAAATCTCGTCCTGGTAAGCATATAACCTGAAATTCTATTTCCACCATTCTTGATTGCAAATGTTTCAAGAATGTGTTTTAACTTGCTAATTGCTAGCTGATAATTTTGAACTATTATGTTTTAAGTTTTCTGTTTATTTAGCGTAATTTGTTTTTAATTCAATACCTGTATATCAGCTGTCACATAAAATATTTTTAGCGAATTAATAATTTGGGGTTTTTTTTGTATTTGTATCACTCCATACAATATACTTCTTGCATTATAAAGAATTAGAAATTCAGTTTTGACTGTGGTACAAAATGGTAAAAATTGTATATAACTTTTAAGTGTAGTAACTAAATGAATTTCATCATTAACTTAATTTTCGATCGTAGTTTATAAATTTTAAAAGATTGAATCTTCCAACCAGTTGGATAGACAAAATTTTTAATAATTTTAAGCAATTGTGATAAATGAGGAATATTTTTTATTCAAAGTAGAATTAAAATACAAAAGCTACAATGATTGTATTCCTTATGGAGACAATTTTTACTGTAAATATTCATAAATTGATAATTTTTGTTCTTGTATCTTCTCAAGTTAAACAGTCACCGAGTCATTAAGCTTTGTAAACCTTATAGCAGTCGCACGTATGTACGAGGCACTTGTATCGTGCATCGTATTGCATATTTATATTGTGTTTTACAAAAAGAAATACAACTTTTATTTATGTAATATGTATTTATTAGCTTCGTATTAAAAGATTATAAAAATAAAAGGTACTTATTTGTTAAAGCGGCCACCGAGCTTACTTGGCGATCTTCGGATTTCGCCAAGATCGTAAGTTCAGTATTCTACAATTCTTATCATTTCCGAACGGATTTGTTTAGGACTGCCGGGCTTCTGTTGACTTTTTGAAGAAGGAACGTTTTGAGGTAAGAGCTCATTTTGGAATTTAAAAAAAACGTAGATTCCTAACATTCAATGAACAAGCGTAGCTACTAGGTTCTACTTTGATGAAAGCGAAACTGCTGCTGTTTTTTTAAGTTTAAAAAAAATTGCCCGGTACCCACTTCAGATGCCACAGGCATCGCGTGCGCAAAAGACCAATAAAAGGCTCATTGAGTACCGAAAACAAATGTGTTCGCATCACGAAACCATCTTCCTCTTAGCGGCAAAAATTTTATCACCATATTGGCGATTCAATCTCGATGGCCGCTATAACCCGCAAGTACCAAATAAAAATTTCACTTAAATGTATAAAAGATCGATATAAGTATGTAATACGATGCACAGTGCAAGTATCTCGTGCATATAAGCTCGCCTGCTGGAAGGTTAAGAAACGGGAATCTTCAGCAACACTTTTTATATATTGCAAAAGGATTGAGTTTGGCCAGAATTAACACTAAACTTACGGAGACTTCACTGATACATTAGAACTGTAAAACGGTCATTTGACAGGCCGCTGTAGATTTAGTGTTAATGTCTTGAGAAACTGGCGACGTATTGAGACATTCTTCCTTATAGGTAAGTTATTTAACAAAATTGCTAAAGGATCTGAAGTTAACGATCCTGAATATTTATTTCAAAAATGTGACAAAAGCAACTTGACTTCAAATTGGTAATTGCTTTCAGATTCCATTACTGCTTTCATCTTTTGAATTGCTGGTTCAGTGTTGCAAAATATGTCTGTGTGTGTAGTAGACTATGCAAAAATGATGAAATCGATTACAATAGTTGATCCTTTGCAAAACAGGAAATTTAGGGAAAATGGGACACTGAATATTTCTCTGAAATGTTTTATGAAATTGACTATCCCTAAAAATGTAGATTTTGACTGAGTCTGATTAACTGCTTCGAATTTGTTGAATGATATTCATGTTTTTGTTCTAGGATAAAAATGTTTTTAAGATTCTCATTGATAGCTCCAAAACTTTCTCATTTTACTTTTATACTTTCTCGTATCCAAGGCTTTCAAAGAGAAAATATTATAATCAATAAGAATTTAACTGCAAGATTTTGAAGCTTGTCTATTTAGACCTCTTGGTCCATAAAACCATTTTTGGAGTTATTGAGCTTACAGTGAGGCAAAAAAATATACTCAAACTGGAACTAGCTAGACGAATTAAGTGATTTTTAAACAGAGATTACAGATTTCTGTCAAATTTTGGTTGAAATCCGTCACTGGTATGTTTACGTACACGTAAATAAAATGATTCAACAAGTTAGATTAGAATATACATCTAAATGTCATCGAACTTTTTACTATTTTGAATTCACTAATGCGATAGAAGTTTTTCTTGAAAGTAGACAACTGGCAGTTTTTATTTACAAATATGCATAGCATATACATTATCTCGACAGTTTTGATGCATGCAAGCTAACGCATTAAAGATTTCATTGTATCGCTCTTTGGTTCAGCAAGAAAGTTTTCAATTTAGGCTAATTTTCCTTTCCAGCATCGATATGTCATTGCAAAAATGCCCTGAAAATTTTACATAATGTTAATCGTTCGGTCTTGCTTTTCTTCTGTAATGCTCATAAATATTCTTGGCTCAACATGAAACTTATTTGGCGAAGTCTTCAGTTGTTGTTAGTGTTTTCTCTCCAGCATTTATACGCCATCGTAAATAGTGCCTTAAAAAGACTTTCGTTCATTCTTGTTTTTCTTCTGCAATACTCATAAACATTTTTTGGATGACTGAAGTTGAAACACCTTGGAAAAGCAAAGAGAGAAGGAAATTTATGTAATTTTTTTACATAAAATAGACATTTATAGAAGACAGATGTTCATAGAAATTTCAAATGATACATTTTTTTTTATATAAAGATGAAAAATCTGTGATGAAGAAATAATTGGCGACTAATCGGTAAGTTATCTTGCTGTTTTGATGTTTCGCTGTTAATTTTTGAAAAAGGTTGTGGGATATTTGAAAAGTAGCTTTGCCTTCCAACATGTCATTTTTTATCCTAACACAGGTTTAAGGTGTTTTCACTCGTCAGAATAGAAATTTCAAACACTATGAATAATTGCGCGTAGGTGTATACGAACCGCAGAACTGGCAGATCTGAAAGACATGCAAATGATTGAAGGAACAAACAAAGCTATGCCAAATAATGTTTATTATCCTACCTACATATGCAGCGATACAAGCCACTGAAATAGTGGTGCGCGAACTATTTTTTATTTCCGACCCCTTCACCTTGCGTAAAATTTTTTCGCTACCCCCAAAAGGGGCCGTGACCACGGTTTTTGAAGAAAAGCCTTATTTTTCATTTTCAAATAAATGTTTTTGAATTTAGAGACTCACTAAAATTTTCTCATGATCCACGGTTTGTGCAGCATTGCATTAAAGGGGGAAGTATATTACTATCAATGGAATCCATTAATGTTCACCTAAGGTAGCTTTGTTAAGCTGCGTATTCCTGTTCCGCTCAGGTAAAAAATGTCTGTTGATGACTGTCAGAACATTAAAAAAATAATAATAATTGTATCAGGCACGGGGACATGGGGGCGGCGTTCTGTCAGAACATAAATGATTTTAATTAAGAAAGCATTGTGAATATTTCACTCTGAGTGTCAACAATAACACTTTTTATTGCAAGAACTAAAGTATGATTTAACAATAGGTGTTCTCATCATTGAAACAAAAGTTGTTGAAAAACCTGAAAAATCGGACACTTTTACAACATAGAAGATATATATAGAAAATAAAAACAAAAGTAATTAAAGGAAGTAATTTCTGTCCAAGCTATTGAGAATTCGTTGTACGACATATGGTCAAGTATTATTCGACTGTGGAACGATGTTCTAGGGTGGTATCTACCAGCGGCTGAACCACAGTTACAACAGCTTACGAGGTGTACTTGTTGGAGAAAGTCTGTCCTCTGCCCCAAAATGTCTTCCCAAACAATGATACGTTCTAAAAAGTTCGCAAGAAATCAATAGGACGTAATTTCTGTTCATGGTGTTAAGAGTTCGCCATAAAACGCGGGGTCGGACATCCTCCTGTTGAAGCAACATTCTTGGGTGGTTCTGTACCCTTGGGAACAACTTCAGCGACATACTATTAAATCAATTTGAGCAAAAGCTATCCTCTGCCGAAACATGATGTTATCTTAACCCACAATGGCTGCTGCGGGGTAGCCCAGTGGTCCAGTTTTGTTTTCTAGGAAAGGACCGGCCATTTAGTGGTAGTGTTAACATAGAGAATAAAATGACAATAGATATAGAAATCGCGGAGACTATTTTTAGTCTGTTCGGAGATCAAAACTAAAACATCGCTATTTATATCAGTTTTTTCATTTTCAAGTGTATTGCATATGTAGGTAAATTTTTATGATAGGCTAAGAGTTTAGAAATGGAATAAGCATTACATTACCTATAGCTTTGCTGTATAGCTTTGGCTTGTCTTTCCAAAATACAGTAAATGCATAAATTGGTATTCCAATGGCTACAATTGCCGTGCCCATTAAGGGTCCCCACGGGTTTATATAAATTGGAAAAACCACTAAGAATCCGGATATCAAGAGGTATGCCACTGGGAAGAACAAACTAACCTAAATAATAAAATACGAAATAGAATTTATTAGAGAAATAGCGTTTGAAGATTATAAACCAACCCAAAGTATAAAATTGTTTCCTCAATTTTAACAACATTTAGAATTCTCAATAAAGACTCGGTACTACCCCTATTAGCAAAAGATATTCAACGGTATCTCCACGATATTATTCGATATTCTGAATACCGTACAATAACGTGGAGATATCGTAGCAATATTGTGGAGCATCTTGTGCTAATAGGGACAGATTTCAAATATTTTACTTCGACGACGTTGTAGCACAGGGATGGGAGAATTTGTGAAAGAACGGAGCAAAATTTACGTTAGTAACAAATAAAAAATTATTCGAAATCATAAAAATGTTTTTATAAAGAAGGAAATTTTAATATATTTTGTACCGCATCTGTCATCTGCGTACTACAGAATGGATGTCTGGGCTCCTATATTTACATTATTATTGTATTTAATAGAATTCATGATTAACCCCTTAAGGATCGCATTTTTTTGTCATCTAATACGATAGCCCCTTTCCGAAACAAGAGGGATTATCGTTTTCATGCATCTAAGAAGCATAGAATACTTGAGATGCTTATGGATTCTACGTAATTTTTGTAATCGGATTCGCATCATCTAAAAGGTGATATAACACGATAATCGTTATAAATAAATTCGTTGGCACTTACTCATGTTGAACAATTTTCAACAGCCGTGATATTGGCTTGGTAACGTAGGTCGTTAAGTAATGCTCTCCTCCTTAGTCTGTTGAGTGAAAACGAAGTTAACGTTTGTAAACTTAAAGCTGGACATTCACTGTCAATCAACACCGCGCAAGTGGCGTGGTAGCACTACAAACCATACCAATTTTCAGTCCTTCCATTTATGTAGGCCATTCATGGGTAGGACCGCGCAAGCCCATCACCTACGGGCGCTTTGATACCCTAAGGCTACTGCGCCTACTCGTCCCCCTCACTTTAGAAACAGGATTCCATCAGTGGTTTTCGTTTTTGTAAGAGCCTCGTTCCCTCTCCCCCCCGGTCGCATTTTAGCTTTTATGGCCAACACTCCAAATGGATTTCAAACGATGTTGAAAATCTAAACTTTCGACCGCATTACTTCAATTCGGATCGGATTTTCACATTGACGACCCTGTTTTGGAGTGACGAGACCCAATTTGCGTGGTGTAGACTGACCATGAATGTCCAGCTTAACATAGAAAGTTTGAACTGATCTGATAGTTCGCTCACTGTGTTAAACACTTCTTTTCAAATATATTGTAGTAGTGAGGGTTTAACGAATCTAACGACACCAAAATCATCCATCAAAGGTCAAGCAAAGAGTAGTGCAAGAAAAAGCTAGTAATTTTTTTAGTATTACTTTGACTGCTATTGATATAGGAATTTTGAGAACAAAGACTTATGCAAATCATTGAAAGGTAATCTATCATTGAATCCTCTTGTTTAATAAAGTTCTTACTTGGACTGGTCTTTCAAGATCTGGTTCCTTATGTTTCAGCCATAGCATTCCTGCTATGGTCAACATGCCAAACATAGAATCCACGAAAGCTCCGTACTGGATGAGAAAGTTCAATTCGGTTGTGGAGAGGTACACAGTACTTAACAGACACTAAAAAAGAAATCTTATATATACCTGTTTCTGGCGATTATAAATTTAATATAAGCTATATAGAGTATGCCAATTGAATGTTGACAATAATAAGGGGTACTTTTTAAAGGGTGAGGCTCTGTGTCAGAGATGCCGAATCTTTTTCTACTGAAAGGCCTCACTAAACTTTGGCAGTTGGGCAGAAGGCTGCACGTGCAGAATCTTAAAAGTTATTATTCTGTAATTATTATTACATTACAGACAAATATATTATTTCAAAGTAAATTTTAAATAACTGGTAAGGTCGCATAAGAAATTAAAAGGCCACATGCGGCCTTAAAGCTGCAGGTTCTCTACTCCTGGGCTGTGTAATAGCTTTTGAACTGTCAAATCTATAATCAAACTACTCATTTAAATGTTTACAAAATGGCCAATTAAAATTTTCACTGTTCACATATGCAACAGAAATTTATTTTCTAGAATCTGATTAGTGTAACCTACCACGAATACTATGCTTGGAACTGGAGTGAGGTAGTTGAGGTTAATCATAGAGAGAAAACTCGGCAAATGACCTTCTCTGGCTGCTACATAGAATACTCTGAAAAGAAAACTTTGAATTATTTTTATCTAATCGAGAGAATATGCAATTTAAGGGAACTGGCATCTTTTTGTACGATGAAAAAATTAGTTATTTTTATTTAAGCCTCATACAATAGGTAACATTTCATAGATTACGGCAATGTTTAATATGCATAGGGTTAAAATATTGAAAGCTCATAAATTCACTTTCAAAAAGGTAAACAAGCGCCAGTATGATAAAAAGATAGTTTTTTTTTTTTTTGCATTTCTCTCAAAATGTTTTTTTCCAAATTACACGAAATCTTATACTGCAATATTTATCACAATTATATGTTTATAAAGAAGATATACAAGAATTATATGATTATTTATATTTCTTTGTAGGCAGTTATATATTTTTAAGATGTCGTTTATAATGGAAAATATGTATACTTCATATTTTAAAATTATATTCAGTATTTTAAAATTTTCTTGATTTTAAGTGCATTAAAAGGAAAAAAATCACTTTTTTTACTGTACCTATACTCGTATGCTATGCAAATTTTGGAGAGGCATATACAGAATTGGATTTTCTGCGCTCACTGATTTGTAGTTGTGTATTTGAGTATCTCAACGCATTTTTAATTTGATATTAAAAAACAAATACTTCAAGATACAAATATCTTTATGCTGCTTTATAATGAAACGCCACATTTTTTTGTATTTAAAGCATTTTAATTCAGATACGATTTTGACCTGGAAAACATTGCCTTTATTTAACAATCAAACTTGGTTTTCTTTGCAGAGAACATGACAGTTCATTTAAGCTATTTTATTCAAAGCAATACTGCTCGTATTTATATAATTTTTTTTGATGACCGTACTGGTCCGATTTAACCAGATTGGGTATCGGGGGGACCAGTGGGGAAAGAACCGTGACAGGATTCATTCAAAAACCAAAAAAGAAAAAAAGTTACAAACATTGCGCGAACAGCGGCAGTAGTTAAAATACAATAAAAGCTGGGAGTACAAAGGTCAACCCAACCGAGAAAAATGAAATGGTATTACGATTCATTTACCACCTTGTGAGGGGAGTACATACTATTGCATAAAAGAATATATTAGCTCTCCCTAAAAAATGAGACATAAATGAAGTGGAAAAGTCCTTTACGGTAAAAACTGTCCGGACAAACAAGAGACAATACAACTAAAGACCATTAAAACGCATCGCCACAAGGCAAAAATATAAATATATACAAAACTCGTAAACGGTTTAAAACTATTCACACTATAACGGACTTCAGAAACATACTTACATAGATACTTTAAAAAATTTAATACCAGGCTACTAACGTTTTGTGATAGGGTCTCGGTTATGAGTAGGAACACGGTCGCCTGTCAGTGATGTCTCTACTTCGGTAGCGAAAGGTCCCATGTTCGAAACACTATTCCACCAAAGATCCATCCTGTATGTAGGTCTGTTGTGCGTTAAATCTGACATCAAGAGCCAAACATTCTTCTCATCTGATGAAGGTCCGAAATTCCCAGGTCCGTTTCATAATAGCCCTCTTTCTGCTTCAAAATGGAGGTTAATATAACTAAGCTAAACTCGAAACCAGAGAGCCATAAATTCCAACAACGATTTCATCGAATATCTTTCTTGCAAGACTAGCGTATGTTAAATCGGTTGTTGCGGGTTGAATGTTTCCACGTGGGTGCTGCTTGAAAGTTTGGTGAATGGAATATTGGTTCATTTGTTTTCCTCTTCATCTGACCATGATTTAAAATTACGATCTCGTAAAAGTCTAATCGCATAGCTTCAAAACGTGAAGTAAATCTTAGCAATTTAAAAAATGCATCAGCATGATTAAAATTGACTGTTTACATTCAATTGATTTATCCAATAACTTTCAAATTCAATGTTCGCTCGACGTTCAATAAATAAAAGCATTAAAAAGCACAACCTTCATCTAATAAGATTTAACTTTTCGTTAAAAATCAAAATAAAAGGTTAACCTTAAATAAAAAGTGTTGACTGATAAGAATTAATTTTGAAATGAGAAAAATAATTTTTGTGATATGTACATCAAACTAATGAGAAAATATTTAAAAGCGAAAGTTAAAATAATTAACCCAAACCAGACTGATGAATTTTCCTTTATAAAAGTGCAGTTCATTATTCAGTAAAATTTCATAGATTATTTATTCTATTGCGTTTTAGCTCTTAAAAATAGAATCATTGATCATATCTCTTCATGCAGTGTAATATTTCAAATTAAAAACATACCTGCTGGATTTTAAGATTTTGCTGTTGAGAGCTCCCACAGTTGATAGAGCCACAAAGAAAGACATAATCCAAGACAACGGACCCAGCATTCGCTCTCCAAAAGTCTAAAGAATAAATTAATTAAAACTCATTTTTATTAATGTACTGTAAAGTGGAAATGTTTAATTTTAATTTTTCTACTTTTTAGTCTTTAATTTATAGGTCACATTATACTTCACGTTACGTATACGTTAATTTATACCCTACTTGTATGGAACCACATTTCATTTAAATTAATTGATAATCAAGTTCTGAAAATATTGTACTCTTATAGAGAATAAACAAGTGCACATAATTTGAAAACTCCAGCAAGTTAGGAAGTGCGTTAAAATATCGATTACGAAATTCCATCTTTACGAACATGAAACAAGTCGAGTAAAATAAAATTGTTCAGAAACATTTCCTCTCGTTCGGTTTTTTCTCATTATTACATATTAATATAGAGATTTAATTCTGTTTTTGGTTTACTAGTTAAAATTTTACAAATCATTCACACAGAACTGTCTTTCATTTGTGTTTAAAAAATATACAGGTTAACCAGCTTAAAAGTATTCTAAACTAATAATAAATTATACTAAACTTTAAATTTAGAGGAACACACCTGATTTTCTATGAGAATTCTCCGGAGAATAACTCAATGTTTTTTTTTTTTTTTTTTTTTTTTTTTTTTTTTTGTCATAGACGCTCATGAAATTTTCGACAAATGCTTTGGCCTTCGTTTCCCAGCGTTCATAGGCTTATTACAATTCAGCATATTGACTCTACTGTCTGTCTTGCTAGATCTCCGGATATAACGCCTTTAAAGACTTCATTAAAATGATTGTGTGCCAGCAAAAATTTCGCAATTTGGATAAATTTAAATTGTTTATATCCACAACAGTTAATTTATGAATTAAAGAATATTTATATTATAGTATATTTAATGGTTAATGCCCTTCACCTTGTAAGGGTTTTGAATTGGTTTGTATTGACCGAAAAGTGTTTTTCTTTTTCCTGTTAATTATATAGTTGTATTTCTATTATAAAAATGTATTCTTTGTAATGTATGGTCTCTCCTTTTACAAAATATTTTATTCCAAAATTAAAACCAAAACATTTTTAAGCAAATATTCGCTTTTATTTAATAAATAAATCAAAATTGTAATAACCAAATTCTCATTGTAAGATTTATGATATTAAGAAAACTTTATCAAAATATAGAAGTACATTCATTATTCCAATAGGATGTATCAGTTAAATTCATCAATGTTCTATAGGAACAACTAGATTCATGCATTAAAATCAATGACATCTGGAAGCACAATATAGGAGAATCATTCAGTGGTTGATAGAATATATGAAATCGCACTAAATGCTAACTATTTTACAATAATAATAATATTTTTCAATTGTTTTAGAAATTTAACGATTTCAAAGTTTTAATCTTTTCACTAAATGACCTATAAACTAAATAAATTGCATTCTTTCCTCGATACGACAGCACCTACGAAATCATCTAAACTTTGAAAAATATTATTTGCAGATAGTTTTGAGAGACAGCATTTAATTAGAATATGAGAAAACGAGAAAATGAACAACTTACCACTGCTACAGCATTCGATGCTAGCATTTCGTATGGAGTAAGAACAGCAAAATAAGCCACATTGGCCATGATGTAAACAACCGTAACTAGTGCTAAAGAGCCAAAGATGGCTCTTGGTAAATTCCTGGAAGTTAACAAAAAAATTTTAAAAAAATCATTAATTTTCTCACATAATTACAGCTCAACTTTCTTTTCTGAATCCTTTTAAATATCACTTACTTGGTCGGATCTTTGAGCTCCTCAGTAACGAAGGTGATGCAGTGCCTGCAAAAGTGACATTTATTGTCAGATTCAGTTATCTTCAGGATAATTTAGCGGTTTGGTTTGGATTTGGGTTTTATCGAACAAACATGATTTAGCAAATTATTTGTATACCGATTATAAATACCTATAAATTGATTCTTTTGGATTCTTGATTATGAGAAACCTAAAAAAATATGTTAATATAGCTGATTGATTAATTTGCTGAAATATTATTAAGCACGTCGCACCAACACTTGATTTTTTTATCACTTCGAGGAGGATTGCTTATTTGGATCACCGAAACATTTTTAATGTACAGTGATAGAGAAATAAATTTAATAAGAAAATATGATAGAATATTTTGAGTGTATTTATCTTAAAAATAAGTAATTAACTTTTAAGGAAATACAGCTTGAAGTAGTTAAAAAAAAGCAGATTATATGAGCCTGTCATCGGTCCAATTAAGGTTACTGATTTCCCAAATTAGGCCACCAATTTCTCTTAACACAATTAAAGCAATATTATGCTTGGATTCTGAAATTAACACAAGCATACAATGTATTAACACAAGTATATTTTATGCATTGTAACACATTTTCTTTTCCTTTACTTCCTCACATATGATACGAAGTCGCCCAGTCTTAGTGTTGTTCTCTTTGAGACAACATTTGTAGTTCTTTTATGTCCCTTTGTCGTTTTTCGTTTTAGGCTTATTCCAATTTTTAAGGGTTACTAGTCATGATAACTGCTTTCAGGACTATTCCAATTCAGCCAATTATTTGTAGCCCAATCTGAGCGACTTTCATAATCATATAAAAATAACATAATCTTAGCTTTAAACTATTTTATTGTAACTATTTTAGTAAATTATAGAGGAACAAATTTCCGCTGTGAGGATATAATAGCATATTTTGCTACCTACCAGGAAACAGCATAAGATCCATTATTCCTTTGTTAAAAAAATGAATTTATATCTAAGTATAAATATTTTTTTCATCACATTTCACTTTCTTCTACAAATGATTCTACAAACGAGATAACAATTGCAATATAAGCTACCGACTTTACGGCCCAAATATAATATAACTGAGATTACGATAAAGATCTAATTCAGGGACGGTCGAAATAAGGCAACCTTCCTCAATAATTGAAAGAAAGTTAAAGGATACACTGAATAATCATTGAATCTTGCTCTCTAAGAGCTAGTAATTTAAAATAAGATACATTATTTTTGAAATAAATGTTAAAAGTACACTCAAAAGTAGAACGCATGGACAATGTTAATTATTGAAGCCACTTTTCTAATTAACACGCCAATATTAAAAGCAGTATCTGAACGCTTTGAAAATCCACAAGAGCATACTGACATGTTTAATTTAAAAACAGTGAATAGTTCCTTTACAAACCACTAAAGAACTTCATAAAATAAAATTATTGTTAAATTGTTATCTACAAGTTGTCCCGGAAGGTCGTTTACAAACTTTAAGGTTAAGTCAGGCATACAGATCAAGTCATTTTTGCAACAGAACATGGGTACGGAAACAATAATGGGGCTCTTTGTCAGTGAATTAAGTAAAAGAAAAGGTCACTCCAGATAAAATATTCAGAAAAAATTTAATACAATAAAAATTTACAATAGTATAATAACAATTCTGTTGCATGAATAAGAACACTACAGTCGTGCTGACCATGGTAGATGCGACAATGAGAAGTAGGACGCAGTATCAGCAACAAACCTTTGGAGTACTTAACACGTTAAGCGCCATGTCAGTCACCAGTTTCTGACACTTTCCGTTCTACCGCGTCAGTCACCGATGACTGACAGTATACTTTCTGTTGGGACCGCGTCAGTCACCGGTGACTGACAGTATACTTTCCGTTCTAGCCGCGTCAGTCACTGTTGGCTGGTGATATAGTTTTAAAAAAATATATTCTTCTATTAATAAATTTTAAATAATGTGGAGGTCATAAAAGAATGTACCTAAATATTTCTTATTAAAAAATAATAATCGGTGTCATTAAAACACGGTATACACAAAATCGTCTTCTTTTGTCTGTTAGATGTCGCCAGCATGTCGACAAATCGGATATCGTGGGCTAAGCGGAAAGAAGTCCGAAACAAGCTTGACATTTAATGGGTTAGAGCAAATGTTCAAAGGATTTGCCATCGGAAGCGATACACGGAGTTCTAGCGGTAGAATTTTGGCTTCAGAACCAGATTGTCGTGAGTTCTAGATTCAATTTCACTAAGAATCAGCCATGGGCGCTGGCATGGTACATTTTAATGTAAACTTAGTGCTTGAATGTCCAATGGCGTAGCTAAAGGGAGGGGGTTCGCACCAGACGAGACTTCGAAAGGGGCGGCAAAAGCAGACATGCAGGAAAATAATTTTATATGTAGGGTGGAGGCACTAACTCACTCGGTGTGTATATAGTAAGAAATAACCTTTACAATTAATTCGCATGTCAAAGAAAGACTGGTGTTGTACGCGCGATTGCTCCACAGAAATCTCGGGCGACGAAATACGTTACTAATAAAATGTTTTTTCTGGATTTTTTATTATTTTTATTTTGAGGTGTATTTCCCATATCGTCGTATTCAGGCAAAAGTCACTAAGTCCACAACTACAGTTTTGAGATGTAGTCAGCTTAAGCTTGATTAATTTTGAGTCGTTATGATAAATAGTAAAAATAATTTTAATAATTTTGGTTCTGACAGTTGATTTGCAGGTGTTTAGATCACAGGTTCCTATCACGAAAAATTTGATTGCAAATTTTAATTGGATGCAGTAGGTTTGGTTAAAAGTTAGTAGACGGTTAAAAAGTTCTCGTGGACTTGGTGACTTTTGCCTGAACGACGACGATATGCAACTTGTAAAGGAACTACTGAATGTTGCAAGTTCGTCCTGTTCGTGAAAAATTTCAACTACGCCACTGTGTGAATGTCTTTCCTCTAATGTTAAGTGAAAGCTTAGAGAGGGAAATTTAGAGTAAACCGCAAGGCCATTCGAAAATAGGCCTAGTGTTGGATGCAAAAAGCTGCGCCATGGCACGGGGAGTCTGGAGCATGCGCAGTCTTCTGGCAACTTCCTTTAAGAGCCCGGATTGTGGGCGTTGTAGTAATGAAGTTTTGTAGTAACTCAGCTATGCAGCAATAGTGACTGTCGTTCTTGTTTTTTATTGGTTTTATATAATGTTTTAACTGTTTTAATAAAGTATCATTTTGCCAATATGGGCTGTATTATTGAGAGACAATCACATCAGATCAAAGGAGAATCGGGTAGATTCAGAGAACCTGCTTAGTCTTGGATGTGTTGGCATATTAGATGCAAATCGCGGCACTGAATGTTATGTAAACAAGTGCAGAATGGGCAGAAAGCGTGTAAAAATCTTCAAGTAATGTCAGTTAAGATTATTGATAGATCTAATTTTGGGCACTAGATGACAGCCTTCAATTAATAATCTAAAAGTATAGCAATCAGCTACTAAAGAGAATAAATTGAAGTAATTACGCATTTTTTAAACTATTCTTCTCTGAAATTTTTGCTTTTTTTCATTGACGATTTCCCAAATATATAAGAATAGGGCCTAACTGTTTCCTGTGTTATTATTAGAATTCAGGGGAAAACCCAATTAATTCTTTTTTTCTTGGTTTGTCCAATGATAAATTATATTTAGTGTTTATTTAATGACACTAAAAATTCATTTAATTCACATTTCAGGTTACAAATTGAAATTCCTCAAAAAACCAATTGACTAAACCTTTTTTTTATCTGTGACACGGCAAAACAGGTGAATTCCGACATACCAGATAGAAAATAATAAATCAAAAGTACAAAACACTTTTTTCTCTGAAGAAATATAATGAATGATTACCATCCTCCAAATGCATAAAGTCCATGATAAAATGCCAATGCATAAAAGCCTGGTTTATTAGTTGTTCCTTCAAATGCGTTTTCGAAGTTCGTCGTGTTCCCTGCACAAATTGAAAGATTATAATTAAGAAGCAAATTAAGAAAATATTTAGAAGTATAAACTCTTACATTTGATAACCTTTTAACTTCGTGTGCAGATAACCAAAACAGCAGTAATAAAACAGTACAAGACTTGTTTGTGGTATGATTAAAGCAAACTAGCCTTAATTCTTTAAATGGCCATTTATTTTGTTAGAGATGGCTCTGTAATAGACTTTTGTAATTAGAATGAATTTGAGAGAATAAATATATTAATATTTAAAACGGAAAATTAATTTGATTCTCAACACAACTCCTTTTTGGCTGGAAAAGGATTTTCCACCGACCACGGGGTATCTTTAAATGGTATAAAGCATATTTCTTTTATTTACTTACAGTGCCTGATTTGAAATATATTCGAAGATTATTTTTAAAAATAACTCAAATAAAATAAACAAGGTACATATATAACAAAACCCACAGTTTCGCTTCTATCTTTTTCCTGAATGTTAATAATTCTGAAGTATTTTTGCGTACTATTTTTCATAAAATTTTCGTAAACAGGACCTATAACAGGCTAACGTGAGAACATTTTCCATACTCTTGTCATGAATTTAACATCTTCAGGGGCGAATTTTTAAAAATAATAAAGATTATAAGATTCAGTTTTCTATTTAAATAATATTATTTTAATTTCACGTCAGCAAAAATTCAGTGAGGCAGAAGAAATTTAGTTTATGCTTCTGAATTTTTATCTAACAGATTAATTTTTTTTACTTAGAAGAGTTTTAAGCTAAAGAAAGGCTAAACATACACGTTTGCGTCAGTAGCTTTCGAGAGATTTATTGGAAATCAACTCATCATCGTCTTGGAAAAAGTTAAGTTGAACATTTTTGTCAGGATATTAATCATAAATAATTAAAAAGGTAGTCTTTTGTACTATTTTTCAGTTCAAATATATTTGATTTAGAAAGAAGTTTAATAATTCGTATTCAGCATTCGAACATTGTCTTTTACAATAAAATAATTAGCTACGGTTTCCAGATTATAACACAAATGATTCTTTCGAGATAATCGAGATTAACCGTGTTTATGCATATTTTTTCAATAAGATAACATTTTATTTTACAACGAAATAATTAGTCTCTCTTTTCAGCTTGTTATCACTCAGCTAATATACATGAGATTATCAAATGTAATTATTTTACAAACTAGTTAATTCAAGCTTCCTCCAATATTGCAATATTTTATTTTGCTTGAAAATAACCAGCTGCTCTTGTTCTTTCGTTATCACACAGCTAAGGGCATTCTAGAGATATTTTTAGAGCCTAAATAATATTAAAAAATTGCTTTAACTAGCAGTTTTTAAAAAAATTTATGGCTTCATCTTTTAACAACCACAGCGCGAGTTGTCTTTCTTCTGTCATTTTCACTTCATCATAATAAACCACAACTTATTGTATTCGAAATTCAGTGCTTGAATTTAATCACCTGTCATTTACATAAAAGTGTTTTATCTATTCTCTTACTGACTGCTGCTGGGAAATGAAAACCAGCTGCTCCTAATAACGGAACATGGATTTGGTATATGTATTCAGCTTTAACTCACTAATTGTGAAAGAAAATGTTTGAAACTATTTTTGCAAAAAATATACCTACAAAATTCTTAAAAATATTGATACATGCATATAAATAGAAATAATGATACGTTATAATAAGGTTGACGATTTTATAAATTTAGGGCATATTGATTCTTAGTTTGATGTCAAAAAAGAAAAGTTTCCATAAAAATTCCTACCTTGTTTCTTGTCAACTTGTTAATTGGCAATTTTTCATGTAAAACTGCTTAGGTAATTCAGATTGAAAACAAGATCATTTGAAAAATATTTTTTTGAACGTTGCATTAAATTACCTTAACTCTGTTTGAAATTGCTGTTGTTTATACGAATAAAATTAACTGCTGGAAAAAATTGTCCAAGCTTATTTAGTGAATTCCTTTTATGAATGTAACCCACTAGTTGCCAAAAACTTTAGATATTTTCAAGAAAAGTCTTTTACAAACAATCGCGAGTTTTCATATTTTCGCAAATAAATTAATATTTCTAGTATTCAAAAAAGAATAAACGAAATCTGAGAAATTTACTAAAGCTTAAATAATTACTTATGTGTTAAATTAAGAAAAAATATGACTTGGTTAAATATTCCCAAAATTTATAAAAAACTTAATACATGATGATAAATGAATAATGAATGGAAACAAATTGAAAATCAAATTAATATGTAGCTTTTTTTGAGGTGAGAAATAATAACTCTAAACGAGTCAACTAACGTAATGAAAATTAAGTTTACCATAATTAGAATGGAATCCGTAAAATGTCATTATAAAACGACTTTTTAACAAAGTGGGTAGCTTCACGATCTATTTTAACCAACAATATAGGAAATGTTTCTGAATGGTATGAATTTTGAAAAGTGGAATGAAGCATCTTATATGATAAGCTAACAAAGATGTTTGCATGCTTTAGTGGATAAATCTTATTGTGTGAATAGTATGGCTCAAATTAATGTGATTCAGTGGGGGAAAAATGAAGACAAAAACATATAGTCATGTTTAACCAAAATTTAATTTTTTAGAAACATGTGCTAAGCAACACATACATATTTGCAATAGAAATATTATAAATAAAAATAAATCTTACCTAAATACAAATGATATGCACCAGCAATAATAATGATAATAAGAGCTAAGATTTTTGATGAAGTAAGAACACCTTGCACACGAGTTGTCCATTGAACCTTTCGGCAGTTTATGTACGTTAAAAGACCTGAAATTTCATTTACTTTGTAAATCGTATTAAAAAAAATCGATTGAAAATGTATTTATTATAATAGTATGTACTACATTTTATCGGCTAACAACATGAATATATTTACATTTTGTCTTGGAAAAAATAACTGAGTTTTAGAATAGGCAATTATAGATGAAGTTAAATATGAATTGATAAATTTCAAAAATTAGGACTAAGTTTCCAGGATGGGATACGTGCATGTACAAATAAATTAAAGTAACAATTGTTGCGTTAATGCGAATGCTAGTATTGATTTTCTGTTATTTTTCTTAAAAGGTTTTTAGAAATAAATTTATTAACAAAATTAATTTATTAACTGAGTTAATTTTACTAAATTATTTTCTTTTACATTGATAAACAATACTATTAACATGCAATGAAAAAATTATTTCTTAATTCCAACAGAATTTACTATCAGATTCACTCCCTAGTGTTTCTGATATCATTTTACCATGCACTTTACGTATCTTCAAAGTGACGAATACAAGTTATATAAAACAAAGAATAAATATTATTTTTATTTTGAAAAGTCATTTGAATTCTTTCAGCATAAAATCTATTCTGAAACTTTATGGCGGAAGCTGATTTCAGCAAGGCAATATTTTATAATATCAATGAATCATCATCTTAAGTTTTTAATCTCTGTTTAAACAGAAATTCAAAACATTAAACTAGGAAATTAGCTTCGAAACTTGATACTCTGGCTTTTTATATCAACACGAATGGCATAAATTTTCATTCAAATGCATTTAGATATTCTGCATGTTTGCATAATAATATCTGTATTATAGAAATGCAACAAAATATCTGCTACAGATACATTCGATACATAAAGGGTTGAATAGAGAATAACAGCAAAAAACGCAAATTCGTATGAGTAAGCTTGTTAAATAGAATTTTCCCGATCCATTATCCCAATTCGTGCTACTCCGATCTGTTGTTACAAGACTGAAGGATTCATTTCTGAAACATCTGCTGTAAATCAAATAGATTTAATCATTACTGAGAGATTGCATGCTTTCCCTATTCACTGCGTTATACTGACTTTGCGATTATATGTCATTTGAATATTTCGAATGTCGAAACAAAGGAATTAAATTAACCATCTGATACATTTTACTGATACTGATTGTATATCTCATTTATGTTACATATTGTGATATTCGTTACAAAATATTTTGTTATTTCTAAAGTTTTCTCTTTAAAATGTAGTGTGGCAATACAATATTTGTCTTATGAGCGTTGCCTAGCAACGCACGAAAAAGATGTTAGATATTATAAGATTTAAAGTTAGTTGTTAGAGAGAGAGACCAAAATGTAACGACTGATGTTGATAGTCCAACGAATGAACGGTATTATGGTGAAAAATTATGTTAAAATAAAAGTGCTTTTTTATAAAAAAAAATCTGTTAATTCATCCTGAATACACTACAATATCTTAGTTCAAACAAAAGAAATTATTAATTTTTTAATTCGAAATTAAGCCTTTCCTTTTGTTATGCTAAAGTTTGCTTCATTCAGATATATTCGAACGCCGTCGCAAAAAGATGATATCTGGAATATGATAAGAATATATGCTTAATTACAAGGAGAGTCTACAAACGCTGTCAAAGATTTACTATAAGGTTTAATAGCTAGAATAATAGAATCTGTTTTGCCCAGCTCTGATTATAAAAACAAGATTATATGCTCCATTGCTTGCAAACCCACAAAAATTTCGTAAATGAAGCATACGACCTTGTTATTATCGGAGGTGATCATTTCTGTTATTTCAATGAATCAAAACGGGCGTTCTTTCAACATAAATAATCACTAAACCAGCGGGAGTGGCCTCCCCTAAACTTTCTCGTATACTTCTCCAAATTTTATCATTTCCCCATCCCCTGCGTGGATAAAAAATTCGAACCTGCTGTAACCAAGAAGGCAATGACTATCAGAAGGCTTTTCATTGTAGATTATACTGATTGTAAAATATTTAGGTGAAGAATTATTTTCAAAGAGATGCGTATGTATTAAAACTTAGGAATATTTATTTTCTATCGCACTCTAGCAAGCTCCGCTAATGCGAGGGCGTGTGCAAGCAAAAAAAAAAAAAAAACAGGAGAAAATGGCCTCGTTCGCTATCGCTTAGTAGCTTGCGCATGCGCAGAGATTGCACGCCTTTTTTTCACCGATTGAAACGAAATTTGGGCACAGATATATAATTAATGTTAGCAACCGTCATACCAATTTTTATTCATCTAAGCCAAAGGGTTCATCAGATATAATTTTTACAAATATACGATCATACAGTCCGACAGACCATCAATTCTGCGAGGAATTTGGTCCAAACTTTGATACGGACATACATTCATGATGATAAAACTGTGTAACAAATTTTATCCATCTAGCTATTCACTAGTGTATCAGTCCTTATAGTGTTCAGATGACAGCGGACAGACAGTCAGACTTCTCGTCGATGGATTTTGTCCAAAATTTGATAGAAACTTACAAATTATGTGCAAGATCACATACCAAATTTCATCCAAGTAGCTCTAATAGTTTTCGAGTTATCGTGTTCACAGACACACATAATTACAAAATTGTGTTTTTCGGACTCGGGGAGGTCTAAAACGTGGAGATTAATCAAAATCTCGATTAGAATTTTTTGACGATCACAATACTTTCTCTTTGTATACTTCGTGTAAGAGAAAGTAAAAAAAAGCAGATAAACTAACGGGTTAAATTTTCAGATTCTAACGTTTTTTTTTCTAATCAATATTTAATTTGTATTCGCTCTGATTTGCATATCTACAGTGTTTCGGGTTTTTACATCATTCGTTGTTAATCAGTTTGAGGAAAAGAGATTATGTAACATACATTTTTTCTATAAACAAAAACAGCTGAAACATTTATTTTTTTGTAGCGATTTGTCTGTTGAAGAAAAACCGTCACGTTCTTTTATTTTGAGAAACTTTTTATTTCTATCAGTATAGCGTGGTGTTTCTTCTTTTTTTACCCACTGTTTATAATAAAAGTTGAGAAGGACTAATAACTGCCCTTTTATCTCCTGGAGAGTAAGAGTTCAGCATTCTCCTAATGTCATTATTCCTTTTCAAAACAATAATGAAAATTATTATTATAATTATTACAACTATTTTATTAAACATTCATCCTCTGATAGGAAATTTTGAAAAATCTGCAAATGACATACGCACACATACAAGTTGTCATACAAAAATACAACTATTTGTTTTCATGTATTACGCATTTTTTCAGCAAACTTTTGTCTAGGATTTTTTAGATCATTTAATGAGATTATCTTTAAAGAATTATTAAGACAATTCACATTATAATTTTGGATTAAAAAATAACTGTAACTTAAGATAATTAACGATTATTTTATAGCTATTCAAACATTTTGTAGAAATCATTTGACCGAAATATAGAAAAATCACGCATGTTATTAACTTTGCACGTCTAAAGAGCATTATTCTTTCATCAGAGCAAAATTATCATCTTCCGAAAAAAAATTATAATGAGATCAGGGAAATGATTAATGACGCCAGCCGTGGTTTATTCCCAGCTTACTTTCGGAACGTTCTGACCTGGGTGATATTCTCGGGGGGATATAGTTATGGAATCGCTTCAGAATAAAATACTTTTTACATTTAAGATGTGTAATTATTTTATCTAGGCAGTGAAATCGTGAAATAATGAAATGCCAATACTGAAACAAATCATATTTGGCATATATTGTTTTATTTTTGATCAAACATGAACTGTACCTCAAAGCATGGATATAATGAAGATCTGAAAGTATGTTTTTTTAAAAATTTAAGTTCATTTCGTTATAATAAAATTAAGTAATGTCAAAGTAAAATCATAACAACGATAAATAACATAGAAAATATTATGATTTTTCAGAATCGAAACGCATTTAAATATGCGCAACCTTAATGCCTTTTGTCCCTTACCGCCGCCACTTGCCAGTGGCTTATTACTTCTATTAAATGGAAATATCCATCATTATTTTGAGTACAAGGACTAGACAAAGATTGTAATGCTTTAACCCTATGAGCCCTATCCCGCCTCATTCGACGCAAGCCGGACTCAGGCGGTTTCGGGCACCTGGGTGAATTTTACCGGGGAAAATTAGTTCTTTTCTTTCTTAACAATTGATCGTGCAACCGAGGGTGTCGTTCTTCTGGAATTTCTGTAGAGAAAGGGAGGATTTCATTCTGATTTCATGAATGAAAATTTACTCCAGTTTTTGATGCACTTGAAGTCCCACTCTAGCCGGGTTCAAAGAGTTAAAGAGGCAGCATAATTTTTTTTATTCTTATTTATTTCTCGTAAAAAAGGAAAGGCAGTGACGGAACAGCGTTTCGTTGCGTTCCGGCTCCTCTACACCACTGGTTGGATGGCTTTAATTCAAAATATCTAATGACACCTATTAACTATTTAACACAGGACCTGAAGATTTTATTGCATCATCCTTACTCAATTATTACTCCATTTTAGGGAGCGAATTAGATGGTTGTTCCGAGAATCATGAAAATTGTTTTTACTTAGTTTAAATTCTAATACATCGTTTGCAGCAAACTTTATAATTTCATTAACTTTTTCAAACTTATCTTCAGTTAATGTCATTGCGCTAAGAAAAATAAGTGTACAAAATCAGTAATAAATTCATTTTTTGTTTCGATTTCAAAACTTTATTTTATGTCATTGTGTGCCTTTTTTTATTTTGTTGAAGTCGGCAACGGAGTGCGGGTATTGCTAGTTAACTATACTGTAAATCTTTCTTTATGCTATAACTTTTTTTCAAGGAACGCATCGAGTTTGTTGATATGAAAACTACCTTTGGTTATTGCCAGTCAGGTCAGTAATTCATATCCCATTTAAACACAAAGACTCTTCATGATTGAAAAATACACCTGATAAAATAAATCATTTCCCATGCACCGTAAATCTGTTGGTTATTTTATGACTTTTGCGGGACGAGACATCGGGCTTCTTTGAATGCATATCATGCTTAATCTATTCAGGGACATATTTTTCAAGTAAAAAATATTTTATTTCGTATTGGTAGCAATCCAGTGAAGAAGAAAATATTTAACTCATCCTTTTGAGTTTTTGTCAGAGATTTTATTTTTTTTAAAGAAAGAATTATTTTGATTTAAGAAAGCATCTTAACGCCCGCAGTGTATCGGTAAAAAGGTTAAATATCTCGCGTTTACACGTCTCTTACAGTTTCAGAACCTAATATTATACTTATGGAGTTTAATAATTCGATTTTTTTCTCATTTAGTATTCCATTTATGTGATGGTAAGGAAGTGCATTGGAAAGAAGAAATAATCAGGATTTTATCTATAGACTTGTTTTATCTAAAAGTATCTTGAGTATCTTTAAATGTTAATTAAAAGTATCTTTTGTATCTTAATTATCTGTTCTACAATTTTGTAAAGTTATATGTCCCCGATAACAATGCGATATTTTAACATTTTCAAAATGCATTACTAGTTAATCGATTAATTTTAATTAAATTTTCAATTCATATCAAGGGTGTGTGAGTTCATTTAGTTGTGAATTTAGAAAATCGTAATACAATTTTCCATAATATTTATGATAGTAAATTTTCATATATATTCAAGGCTGAAATGTAAAAAGTAATAAAAAGGGTTTCTGTAAACACATTTTTATAGTTCACTAAAATGTCGAAAATAATAATTTTTCAAAAGCCTGTAGGCCAAAGCGAACATCGTAAAAACATGAGGCGTTGGAAACAATACGATAAAGAAAGTAAGAAACAATAACTATCAAAAAATTTTACTAACATTTTTAAAAATATAAATATATAAAAAGTATGATTAAAATCCTAATTTGCTTAGAGTATTATTTCTATTAGCTTCTCATGCTGTTAGAATCTTGTTCTGACATCCATAACTTTGAAAAAAATAATTACCTACTTTTCAGTACATTAATAAAAACGCATTTTTAAAAGGAGAAGGGGAGCGAGAGAAGGTCAGTTGGGGACATGGGTGAAAAGGGACTGTTTCGCCTAATTCAGAATGTCTGGTAACTTTTCATTAACACTTAGGTAGTACGAACTTATGCGTAACCATAAAATCAATAGATTTCTGAAAAATTACGAAATTCAACTGCCATTTTTATTATGAAAGGTTAACTATAATCTATATATATATAAGGGGACCAACCGTCCTCCTTTAGGGAGAACAGTCCTCCTTCTGTAAGTTCTATTTCCTCCCTCCAAAAGTATCCTTCTACATTTCCTTCTTTTTGTTGTTTGAAGACTAATCTGTAAATTTCCGTATTCGATCGACGCCAATCTGATCCATTGTACTCATTAAATAATAATTGATAGGCATGTTATCATAATCGCATTATAAAATGTTACAGATGTTTTCATTATGCATTCATCATATGAAAGTGTGCTCTGTATTACTGTTGCAATGAATGCAATGTTTCTTTTAAGATATTTTTTTCTTCAATTTATTTGTGTCCTCCTTTTCATTGTAAAAATGTTGGTCGCCTTAATATATAGTAAAAATAGGGAGGATAATTTTTAATATCCCACCTTTTTAAAATTCAATATAGCATTTTTTTTAAAAAATTAATACCAAGTAAACAACAAAATTCAGGTAACAACTAAACAGTAAGAAAACCCAAAATTCGAGGCATTTTATTCAAAACCGGAACAAAATGTTAAAATTTAGGATTGTCCGGACGAATCCAGGATGTTTGGTCGTTTTATAAAATTTCATTCTAAAAAAAAATAAACATTTTTGAGCGCATAAATTTCAAAATTCAGAGGTTCTTTTATTTACCTCTTTCCACTTCTAATCATTGCACATTTATATCGAAATGTTGTTTCCTTTTTCTTTCAAAATCATAATGATAACAATAAAGAAGTCAGAGCAGAAAGAACTTCTTTTTCTTCCTACTGTCAAATTGCAGTCACCATATTCTGAGTGTATTATAAGTTGTGAAGAAATCTTTAAAATGTAGGTATTTTGAAAATGAAATCGAGTTCTTGATAACACCTTTAATGATTTTTTTTTAAAAATATGAACTACTTACTTATTAAGAAGGAACGAGACTAATCAGAACATTTAATTCTAACTGGGGAAAAACTCCGGGACAGACTAGGCTAATTCATAATGTCTGGTCACTTTAAATAAAATATCTACCTAAAGAATGTTTATCTTTTCATAAGTAAAATATATTTAAATATAATAGTGGATAGGCGAATGAAATACTTACATATAGGTAATGCAGCTAATAAGCGCACTGCCCCTGGTGGAAACACACATCGTGGAAAAAATGACTCCAGTATATAATTAGCAAATGTTAAAGAAAGTATAACGGTGTAAACAGGGGTAAATATCACCATCTCTGTCCACATGTACAAAAATGCTGGTAGTTCTCCGAAACATTTCATTAAATACGAGTAAGTAGATCCAGAAAATGGAATAGAAGTTGCTAATTCGGCATAACACATTGCTCCGATCATCGATATCAATCCAGTTACTGTCCAAATCACAAGAGCCATACCAACGGATCCGGTATATGTTAGCACTCCCTTGGGTGACACAAATATCCCAGCACCTATGATGAATCCCAGTGTTATAGCTATTGAAGAACCGAGTCCAATTTCTCGTTGCACACATACACTTTCTCTGCTAGAATCGTATGTCTTTTGGGAAGAATGATTCAGTTTGTATTTAATCCTTAATCATTTTAATCGAAAATCCTGATGTGGTTGATGATTCTTCTGGAGTTTTAGCAGCGTCTGAAGAAGTTCCATTTTTCTTTTCATGCTCTGCCATCGTTGTACAAACGACAACGTCCTCTGTTGATTCAGAAGCTGAATGACTGAGACAACTGAAAGAGAAATGTATTACCTCCGTTTGGATACAAAGCCAATACAGGTGGATTTTTTATGAGCGTATTTAATATTCCTTTTTTGTTTCCACAGAGAGTCGAAACGCGTATTGTGCCTGTCAGCGATGCTTGTTTAATTTATGTTTGCCCGTGGAAGATAGCTGCAATACTTTGACATTCCAGCTGTAGGGAATTTATTTCCCTCAAATAACTACGCTTGATAATCAAAAATAGAATTCCGTGATTTTGGAAATGATGAAATGTGAACATTTTATCCTTTACTAGAATGAAAAGTAAGCGTTTTTCATATCCATCAAATAAAAAGGGAAAAAGTAAATTCGCCATTGAAGCACGATAAACAGTACACATTTTGTTCTTTCCTGGAAATGCACGTTAACTTTTATTCTGTTAAAAATGAAAAGGAAAAAATGTGTCTTTCATTGAAGCGCAAAACGTGATGAAACAGCTCGTTTTAAATATTTTGCTAAGTTGCGAGGGAATGATGAAATCTTTCGTATTAAAACATAAAAGCGCCTGTTTGAATAAATAAAAGTCTACATAATCAAATAATGAGTTTAGTTTTATCAAAGCAAATTTCCTAACAATTGGTTATGTTTCCTCACCAATGTCATTTAAGTCAACAAGGCACTTCATATTCGCTCACTGCTCAGTGATGCATTTAACCACTTGCATGTTTGTTTTATTAAGAGTGATAATTCAATCATTATTTTATAAAATAATTTACTTATTGCTTATTTGACTTATGTAAAAAATGTGTTTAAGAAAGAAATTAAAATACAAAATTACAAGTTTTTAAATTAATTAATTTTGGTTAAAATTTCTCTTTAAAAATTAATTTTTTTAATTTTTTTTTGTATTCCTCACATTTTTTCTATCATTTTATAGAATTATGATTGAAAACAACACAAAACATGCAGTATTGGTGTATTAATGTGTTTATTGATGACTTTGATGCAATCTATCAAAGTTAATCGAAACATTTATTGGATCAATTAATTTTAACAAATTTTTCAGAAATAACTAAAATTAATAAACTATTATTAAATAAAAGTAATAACTTTTATTTTATAATAATTAATACTTAAAAGTAATAACTATAAATAATGTTCCTACTTTTATCATTAAATAAAAATAATAACTTTAGTTATTAATAAAACTAAACTAAACCACATGGTTATACTTAATAGTTAAGTGTTCATTTGTTTTATTACATAGCTGTTAATAGTTTTATATATTTTATTTTATACTTTGGTTGAGTTTAGTTTAGTTATATTAAAGTCCCGTTTTGAAGCAACACGAGGGCAATTTTGGGACGGACCTCGTAATTATGAACCGCGGTCAGATAACGAGGATGACAACTGAGCTGGCAACCCCCTGTAACGTCACGACCGATGGCCGCAGTTTATAGCTGAACAAGATGAAGGCAAAGATAGGCAAATTTCTGTCTTTCAGAAATTTATTTACAGCTGAATCATATTATAAAGCAAAATTAAAATATTCCTTAATCTTGACTAATATAGCTAAATACATAATGAATCATATGAAGAACACTCGAGGGGAGGTAATGCACTTTAGTCGAGAAATTAAAGATAAGTGTTCGTCCATAACAGGACCGGGTTTGATACAGTTCAAAGGGAATTTGATTGAGGTATCTTCTCAATAATTTTTGAGAGCAACTAACTCTGCATTCTGCTGGAAAATTCAGTTCGGTTTCCGAAGTTCAAGTGAACTCCCGCAAGATCAGACCCGACGTCCCGGTCTGTCTGTTAAAAAAAACACAATTCCATTAGGGAGAAATGCAAGTCGGGAAACATAGAATCCTCACGAGACCACTCTGGTTCCTGTCGCCAAAGAAGCAAAAATCGATCTCCCTCTCAAAACGCAAATTTACCTTTTCAGCAATAGCTCCTCGTCTCCTAATCAGGCAAGTGGCATTTCATTTCACAAAACTTTAAAAGTTCGCCGACCACCATTCATCCTGACCATTTCAACCTTCACAAAGACCGGCTTCGCGACCCTAATCTGTCAAAACTTCACCTTTTGTATTCTCCTAAGAATACTGCATTGTCCACTTCCATACATGTTGGCGACTCTGTCAATTGACGCCTGTGTTACGCAACACCTGAAGCGGGGCATGGTCTCCGTGACCAAGTGAGGAGTTGTCCTTTCCCCGACATCTTGGCTCCTGTCAAACAGTATTGCGTCAGATAACACCTGCATTCCTAAAATGGTCACTGTTTCTAGGTGATTTCGCCACACCCTCTCCAAACATCCGCACCACACCAGCGTAAAGACGTTTGACCCCCTACGTATGATTTAAAGTGCAACAGGCCCAATACACGACGGATCTTCAGTGGAATCGGGTTTCAAACCTGGAACCCTCCGGCTCCGAGGCCGACACCTAACCACTAGGCCACCTCGGCCTCAATAAACTTTGGTAGAAGTGAAAAAGAAATGAATGAACTGCATAGCGTAGTAATTATTAAGGAACAAAGACATTTTTCGGAATAATTTGATAGTCATTGTTACGTAACTTAATTTTGATTGCAATATAAGTTTAAAAAAACCAGAAAACTTCTTTATTTCTAAACAATTGTTTAACAGTATAGCTTCTCTATTGCCTATAACTGAGAAGGCAGAACATTCACAATTTTTTGTAACATTAAAAGTTTGTTAACCATTTGAAAATATTTCAAAAGTGATATACTTACTTAATAAAAATAAACCTTTATACGATTTAAATATGAATTTTCAACAAATTTTGATTTTTATGTTATTTGTGCTAATAAATATGAAGCCAGAAATGAAGAATATAAGCATCTGTTTAATTTGATAGCTGAAAAAGAAATAATTCCGAAATCATATTTTATCAAATAATACCTGTAATTGGTGACCAGCCTCCTCACCAAGAATATTGTTTGTGTTTAATTTCAATTAAATCCCTTATGCATATTCATGGTTCCGATAACAATTCCAAATTTTTATACACATTTAAGCACTGTTACTTAATAGTCTAGGATCTGATCTGATCTGTTCATTTTGTACAAGAACCACTCTCAAGTCAAGTCACATGTCTTGAAAAATTGATGCGCGCGCATGCAACAATATCTGTCCATGTCATTTAGCATCTAATTGCATGTTGTCTTATGCAATGCTGTAAACCCACTTTCCAATTCCTCATTCGAAATGCGCAGTTGATTCCAGCATTAAAGTGGCGCTGCTCATTTGGCATGCAGTATGCAAAATTGTCTTTTGAGACCGGAGATTTTTAGTTTTTGCTATTTTACTTTTTGTGAATGTAATGTTGCTTATTCTGAGATTATTGTTCGCATTCTAAGAATAAGTGGCATCTACTACTCTGTGTTTACATACGAGGAATAATAGAGTAATTAGGCATAACAATAAATCTTATTGGAAACCGCAAAAAATGTATGTAGCAAAGCATTGTCAATAATTTTTCAACTAAATAAAATGAAATGCGGTCTTAAATCAAAACAATACTAGACAATAGAAGAATGTGTGTGGCAAGAATATTAAAACATGAAGTAAGCTGATTTGAAACCTGCTGATAAAACAATTTTGAGAATAGAGAGAATGGTCATGCAGCATGCCAGACATAATATCTCAGAACGCTTTGTTTCTAGATTCCACAAAAATTTAAGAAAAGGGAAATAAGAGAATAAAAATACATAACGACTTTGCCAAAGTATATTGAGAAATGAAAAAATACACGACTTGAAATATTTTTAGCAATTTTAGAAGATAGAAAATGTAGAAAATATTTGTGAATATTGTAAAATATACTTAAATATATCTTTAAAAATTTGTTAGAATTTGAGAAAAACGTACGGCAACTAAATTTGTTTGATAGAAAAGATAATATTTTGGTGTTTGAAGCTTTCAACTCTGGAAGAGAAACACGTAATTAAATATTTGCATAAACAATGAAAACGGTTTGAATTTCATTTCAAAAATGTAAAGAAGTGTAACTTAAGCACAAAAATATTTTTTAATAATTTGTTAGAATTGGAGAGAAACTGGGACAACACTTAAATTTAGTAGTATTGAAATTAATTTTTTAAATTTTAAGGTGGTGTAAAGATTTTTTGCAGTATAATATTTTAGAAAGTTATCGCGCCAAAACATAAAAAGTTTAAATTAACTAAAATTCTAATTAATATTTCGAAAAAAAATAGCTCCGAGTGCATTTTTAACTTTCCATAGTATATTTGTAACAGATTTGATAACTCTTGTTGAAACGGTCTGTCCTGCAGAGGGCCAACGCACACACGCCTATTTTTTTTGTCACCATTAGAAGAGGTACCCCCCCCCCCCTTCCATTAGAAGAGGGTTTTTTTCACTTTTAGAACATTACTATGAGCTCATCATTAGATGTGAATGTCATCAGAACTTCTACAAGGTCGGCCGGATTTCGGTTTCTGCAAAACGCTACTGTCGTCATAAATCTTACATGCCTGACTTATCTGTTGTCGGATTGGAGATTTGGATTGTACGGGGTTATTTAGAACAATTGCACCGATTATATAAATGGCTATAACTTTCTTGTAAATAACGATGCGAAGAAAAAATTTGAATGCAATACAGAAAGAAGTTTAAAGTTTTGTTTCAGCACGTAATAGTTACCCTATTTGACTTCCCTGGGTCACACAGACAAGATACATGCGGTAGTCCATTTCACTGCTGTGTGAAGGAATCCCTATGAGTACCTTCAGTTCGTTCACTGTTGCACGCAAAGGAGCCTTTAAAACAGAGTCTACGACGAATCTTAATGAAATGAAGACTCAAGAAGTAATTTCAGAATATTTAGCCTGTCATATGCGCAACATGCACGCGGCTATCGAACGCGCATCAATGGCTGCGAGCACGCATCATAGTGTCTGGCAACAAATGGACTACCATGGATGTTGCTGTGTGATCAAGGAATTTCACAAAGGGCAATTATTACATACCCAAACAAAACTTTTAGCTTCTTTCTGTAGTGTGTCCAAATTCTTTCTTCGCATCGTTGTTTGCAAGAAAGTTACAGCCATTTGTAACTGGCGCAATTGTTTAGAATAACCCTGTATTTCGACCGAAATTTCCTCCTTACCTATGTTAAAGATTTAAACTCGATAAAAATGGTGCTATTTCAGTGGCGTAACGAAGCTAAGTGGCACCCGCGTCATGATATTATTTTTCACCACCCACCCCATCATCAACACCAGTGGCTTAGTTTGTGTAGGCGGCGCCAGGGACTGATATTTTTTCTTCCCTCATCGTATTTGATTTTCGAATGTGACATAAAGCCTTAACGTATTGTTATCACGCCCAGTGGAGCTGTGAAACTAAGTGGTGCCCCAAAAATATGATTTTTTTAAAAATCCCAGACATCATCAGCTTCTTAACAAGTGTAAAAGGCGCCAGGGGTATGGTATTATTTTTACTTGTCATATTTTGCTTTAAATATGTATAAACGCAGTTATGTTTTCACTATGGGACCCTTAAAATCGGCGCCCGGGTATCTACTAAGCTCATCCAGAAAGTAAGTATCGTTTGCGCATATCTCCAGCGCATTTGAGAACACGAAGGTCGCGTATGCGTAGCTACACCCTTCAACTCGAGAACGAATTACCTTAGTCATTTTGTTTGTTTACGTTAACGTTTCAAGTCATTGTTCGTCGGTAGACATGTTTAAAACAATCGACCGGCCCGCCAGCTGGGAAATAAGAGCCGTTATCAAGTTTTTTAATGCGAGAAATGTTCGACCTTGTGAAATTTATCGTCAGATAAGTGAAAGTTAGTGCAGACCTAGCTCCATTCGACTTCCATTTGTTTTTTCATCTCAAGAAATTTCTTGCCGACCAGCAATTTTCAAGTGATGATGAGATCAAGGTAAACGTCCAGAACAGGTTCAGGTCGTAGGCGGCCGAATTCTACGAAGTGGGTATGTTACAATTAGTGCCAAGATATGACACATGCCTTAATTCGCATCGTGAATATATCGAAAAGCAGTTTAAGGTGTGTAGATTTTTCTGTAATAAAAATACAAATGGAAAAAATTGCTAATCTTTTTTAATACCCAAACGGTACTTACTTTCTGGATGAGCGTCGTGAATTCCCTTGCCCCCCGGTCGCTACACTACTGGCCATGTCCTGCGTTGAAGCCATATTGAAACGAGAATGACAATATTAATGATCGGATGCCATGCAGTGTTCACTTCAATAAAAGGAACTTAAAAAAGAACTTATTAAACGTTTTAAAATATCCCTTATGTGTATATCTTTGTTACTTTTTTAATGATTTTTTTAAAGTGTAAAGATACTTTTTGGCACTCTTACACATGAATTACAAATGTCAAAAAATAAAAAAATATTATTATAAATATAATATTTCGGTAGGGTAATTCTAACACGAGATATTAAATTGCGAATTTTACCCAAATTTATATAGGGTCAGTTGGGGTAATTGGGGACGAATTTGCAGACTGTCATTTTTTCTCTTTAAAAGGATAGGATATTTTTGGAATGGAGATATTTTTTGTGAATGCATGAAGATATTATGCTGGGTTCATTAAGCAATGCCTCCTTTCAAAAATAATTTATTAATTAATCCACCTCACTTTTAAGAGAGTTCTTATTTTACCCCGAATTGTTCCCAATTACCCCAGAGACTGCGGGGTAATTGGACACACGTATTTCGGCTTCTGATCACAGTAACGAATTAATTTGAAAATAACATATTTGAAATGATTGAAATTTTGCACACTTGTGTTTTCTCGGCAACATTACACTATTTTAATACTTTCAGAATTTTATCTTCAGTTAATCATTAATTAAATCAAATTCTGATACCGTTTCTGAAGCGCCATCTGGTAGTGAGTCTGAGAAACATCAACTTTAAAAAGCAGAAAATAATTAGAGTAGAATTAAATTACAAAAAAATCTGCTGTTTAGTACACTAAAAATGTGTGTTTTTAGAAATCATTTTTAATTAAATTTCTTTCCCTTCTTTCACACGTGATTTAATTCAATTTTAAATTAAAGTTAATAAAAATGCCGTTTGAAATATTTTGGACTTTAATCTAGAATAAAAAAAAATCGTTATTTGTGGTGTGCGTATTAAAAGTTTACCGTACTTGTTCGCAGATTCATTTTTATCTTTTAAATAACTGTAAATTTTGAGATAAAGATTGCGTTATTTATCTTTTCTTTCCTTTCTAATCAGCACTTTGATAAGGCATTGCTTTCATTTATCAATAGTTTCGGTTCAGTTTCCTTCTCTTCACGAGAGCTGTAGCCGGAAGTCTTAGCGAGTTAGTTCCGCTTCTGATTTCAGTAAAGTTTCACTTCTGTGCAAGTTACATAGCTACTTGCACTATGTGGTATTCAACACTTTTCTTGCGTTTATACTCCAAAATCCTCGAAGATGATTTGATACAAAATGATGTCACCGAAGGCGACGTACAGCAGGCTATCCGATACATGCACGAGGTGTATAGAGGTAATCCAGAAAATCTTTCCAAAGAAAGTTATTCCATTACTAATTACAATAATCTGGCGTATAGATGTGCATATCTATTCAAGTATGCCCCAATTCATACTGCTCTGGTATATGAAGCAATGAGTCGTGCTTTGACTGAAAATCCACATACTTTTCGCCTGTTTCAAGATTTAGTATTTCTTAAAACGCCTTTTAACATCTGCAGCTTAGGTTCCGGACCAGGTACTGATGTTATTGGAGTATTAGCAGCTTTGTATGACAAATTGTGTTTCTTTCCTAGTTCTGCCACACTAGTGGACATCATGCCAGAATGGGAAGGGACATTCAGATCTGTGGTCAGCGAATTGAGACTGGAAGATCGTACATATGGTATACTATCTGCGAGCGCCAGTCAAAGATATTTTGATTGGTCATTTATTGATTCAGATCTTCTGGAGGAAGTGAGCCAAGATCTTAAGCTAGTGATAGAGTCAGCTAATTTGATTACATTAGTGAAATTTGTGTCCGCTGTAGCTTGCAAGAAAACATCAGAAATGATTGAGGTAAGTTAGTGTATGATACAATTTTTCTTACTAAAAACCCAATAAAAGATTATTTAGAATAGCAAAAATTATTCTAATTTGAATATTAATGTACTTCAAATTATTTTCATAGTTGCTTCAGCTTGATGAATAGTGAAAAAGCTTAACATTCAGCTTAGTGATAGTAAGAAAAATTAAATTTCATTATTCTATTTCGGAAAAAAATAGGGTGTCAGTCGAAAGTATTTTGATCTGACATCTATTAGCGTCGATCTTCAGGAAGAAGTGAGTCAATATTTTAAGCTGGTGATAGAGTCCACTAACTTGATTACATTATTGAAATTTATGTCCGCTGTATCTTGCAAGAAAACATTAGAAATGATTGAGGTAAATTAGTGTATAATACATTTTTTCTTACTAAAAGTCCATATAAAAGATTAATTAGGGTAGTAAAAAAGTTAATAGAAACCGCTTTTATATGTTGTAAAAATACTCTAATTACTAAAAAGTAGAAAATATTAACTAATAAATTAAAACACGGAAGCTTACTATTTCGTCTTCTCTCAACATGAATAAAAATGAAGATTTGATCTGATTAAAAATATATATTTAAAAATCTTTGAAACGCACAAAATGCTGCCTAAAATATACCTTACAAAATAAAACATCGAAAGACAAAGAGAGAGAGAGAAAATGGAAGAGCTAATAAATTAAAACACGGAAGCATAATATTTCATTTGGCACGATGTGAATAGTAAGGGAGAAAAACATCTTAACGAGAGATATTCGCAAAAGAAAAGCTTTTCTAAAAATTAAAAAAAAAACAGTTAAATACCAGGACATTTGCACATCTGCCTCAAATGACTGTTATTAGAACGGAGATATTCTGGATTTCACAATGATATAAAAGGTAAGGTTCTCGGTTGAGAATACATGCAGAAAATTTGCGAAAATAAGCAAAACAATACCCGAATTTACCACTCAATATTAAATAAATACAAATCTAATTCGAATTTTAAAATAATTTTTGCGGCATTAACTCCCATTTGTGCTAATCCATCAATGGGCCAGATACGGTTCCGGTGTAGCGCACCGTACTACACCATCTTACTTTGATGTATATAAGCCAATATCCACCTCTGGACATAGAGAATTCATTTTGTCTAGTGGTTAAGATTCGAGACTCCGAACTCAAAGGTTCTATCCCGCCGTGGTGTCTTGTGGACAAAGTGGACTTGCGGACAAAGAACACGCAACAACAACTTTCATTCCCACTACTAGATGGCAGCCCCACAAATTACATCAATTCCATCTTCTGCTACATTCGGCAGATGGCAGCACTACAGTCCTACAGCAACGCAGCTCTCTCAATTCAAAGTCTATGACACATTTCATAGCACGAAGTCTATGACGCATTTCATAGCACAAAGCCTGAAAGTGCCTGCGAGCAAACAATCGGGGCAGAATCTGCGGATATGCACGCAGCACATCGCTTCCTTGATATTCAGATAATATCAAACAAGCTGGGGGCTGCTCCTGTAGCGCACCTTGCTACACCATCTTATTTTGATGTATATAAGCCAATATCCACCTCTGGACATAGGGAATTCCTTTTGTCTAGTGGTTAAGATGCTTGATTCGGGACCCAAAGGTCTCCGGTTCTATCCTGCCGCCAAACCAGTAAGTCAAACGGTCTGGCCGTGAATAGAAAGAAAAAAAACATACGGGCATATTGCATGAACACAAATAAGCTCTTATATATATATATATAAATCGATTGTCATTTGTTTATAACAAAGATAAAAGCACTCTTTATTTCGCTGTTTCTTTTAAAGATTTCATTTGAATGTTTTTTAGGGCAAGAATATATTCAACCTGTGATGTATATACAAAAAGCACAATATTTTTCTTTCTCCTAAAAATATGTTGCATATGTTGAAATAAACACATTAACAACACATTTACATTATAAAACAAAACTTTCGGTTTCTGTGAATGCATGGTTGTAATGAATGAATGAAATGAATTGTATGGAATGAAAAAAAATTGCGAAATATTTGAACGTTCACTCTGAGATAACTATCTACCTTACTTACAGTTATCTGTCATTTCCAGACTTTGAAAGGTTATGTGTTGTTGTTTTCATTGATTTTGAAAAGTATTGTGTTATTTTCGCTGATTTCGCAGTATTTCTTGCTTAGCCTGCTTTCTTAAACTTATTATCTCCGGTTCTTGTGATATTTGAAAGTTCTTTTTTTGTGATTTCAGCGCTGCGATGTAATAATAAATGCAGACAAAATTTATTCAAAAATATTATTTTTGTAATAAATTAATTGACAGTTAGTAGGCTTCGATGGCACTTTGTATCGCGGTAAATATATAGACGAAATAAAACAATATTAATAATACAGGTATATTTAACTTTTACGGTAGTTTAGTGAAGTTTTGCTTCATTAGATATATTCATATAATTACA
>BGPR01013756.1:0-40906 GCA_013235015.1 Araneus ventricosus | reverse complement strand
TCATTTCATTCGCATTTCAGAATTCATTTCATTCGCATTTCAGAATTTATTATAAACATTATGGATTCGCAGCTCTCTCGTAGCTTTTTTACTTTCTCGTATACGAAGTATACAAAGAAAAAGTATTGTAATCCTCAAAAAATTCGAACTCGAGATTTTGATGTATCTTCACGTTTTAGACCTCCCTGAGTCAGAAAAACACAATTTTGGAATTATGTCTGTCTGTGTGTCTGTGAACACGATAACTCGAAAACTATTAGAGCTACGGGGATGAAATTTGGTATGTTGTCTTTAAACATAATTTGTAGGTTTCTATAAAATTTTGGACAAAATCCGTCAACGGGAAGTCTGTCTGTCTGTATGTCCGAAGTCATGCGAACACTATAACTCAAAAACTTGAATAGCTAGATGGATAAAATTTGGTACACTGTTTTATCGTCATGAATGTAGGTCTGTATCAAATATTGGACCAAATCCGTTAAAAGGTTGACTGTCTGTGGGTCTGTATAATCGCATACTTGCTAACACGATAACTTCTAAACCCTATGATTTAGATAAATAAAGACTGGTGTGAGGTCTGCTAACATTAATTGTAGATCCGTGCTCACTTTTCGTTTCAATCGGTTGAAAAAAGGCGTTCAAATTGCATATTCGGTTTCTTCGCCATTGTACGACGCAGAAAAAAAAAGGCGCTAACTATTCGCTCGTTTTCCCCACCTGGATGTTAGGGAATGAATGGCTCACGTTATTGGCGTTTGGTGTATTTTTTCCCCCACCCGTATACAGAAAAATTTTGGGGAGGTCACTCCCGCTGGTTTTCTATTTTACAAAGCTAACCTTAACCTATAAAAATTATATTATTTATGTAGACTTTTGAAAGTCTCTAAATCTAACAATGCTTTTGCGTCAGTTACCGAAAATGACAAGCAAATAATTCTTTATGATTTCATTCTGACATCAAATATTGTCATTACCCAACACACAGAAGAAAGAGACACAAAGAAGTAGTGTAAATTACAATTGCATTCACATCAATAATTTGTCCTTGTTATTTGTATATGTTACGAACAGTGTGATTAACCGGTAAATATGAATAATTACCGGTAAAAGTGATGAAGATTTATCACATTGACCGGTTTGTATGAATAGCAACCGATTTATCACATTAATCGCAACATATATATGAAACATCAGGCTTTAAAAAGGTGAAAGGCAGTCCATTTTGATCATCAAGGAAGAGACGATATTTGTTTAAATCTTCTTTTATTTAGGCATCAGGCGTTATTTCTTCATAAGTAAAGTATTTAATTTGTTTGCAGCTCCATGACCAGAATTCAGAAGTTTACGCCCGAGCGGCGCGTTGTTGTTGAAAGCTTACATGCCGGCGTGAAAAAGGGCAGAAATGAATGCGCAGAACGCTTAAGTACCCAGAAGAGGGAATTTTCCCTTTTAGAACCTCGTAACTTGTAAAGAAAGTTGTAGTGCGTTAATTATGATGAAAGTAGAAGTATTTAAAATGAGGTGTCGTTAAGATTATTTAGGAAAGTTAAAAAATTAAAATATCACACATATATATATATATATGCTTTGATTAATTGAAGGCATTTACGTGTATGGATAGAAAAACAACAGAAACATCCATATAAGTAAATGTTTTCTTTGTTTTTTCGGTGTTCCAGAGAAGAAAGCTTTTTCAGCGTTAGGCTTAAGCTTGGGTAGAAAACACCTTTAAATAATTCTATACGCTCGTAAGGGATTTCCCTGTTGAAGACGCATCCTTTACGTTAGCGTTCTATTTATTTTTTTATTGTTCTTTTTTTCTATAATGGTTTTGTATATATATTTTTTGTTAAAATTTCTCAATGCTCGGTTGTATTGCTGCATTGGCGCATTCACTGGGTTATTTGAAGGACTTTCCTTTTCTAATTTTTGTTTACCATAATATAATTTTTTTCCTCCTCATATTGCGAACTAGTTTTTATTTGGATCTATTATTAACTTTTTTCGCTCTGGTTCATTTTGTGAATCTTTGATCTCTATGATCGAACTGTATTCAAGCGGTACACACACGAAAAAAGATAATTTTGCTGCGCAAAACTCTGCGTCAGAAGATACGACAAACTTAATCCATTAACGCGCACGTCGCATTTTTTCAATAATATTTTGTATATTAATATTACATTTCGTGAAATCAGTTGGAAAATTACTCCTGCCTGAAAATTTTATATTTTAGTGCCTTCCTATGCCTAGCTACCCTATTTCGGGTCGTAATGCAAATGCACACAAAAAAAGAATCGACAAAATTTAAAATTATGTAAAATTCTCCCTCAAAATACATTCTTACAATTGTATTTACTGATATATTTGTTAAATGTAAATAAGTTAATTGATAAATAATTGAACAAACTTATCCTTTTCTTCTTGACATTGCAAAAAAAATGACGGGAGGCTGTCTTTTCAAACAGCCGCTGATGTTAAAGGCGTAGGACCACTTTACACGCGTGACTCTTTTGTTGTTTCTCGTTATTTTTTAAGTTTAAGTAAGTTTCTTTGTAACTTCTGTTGTTACCCTTTATCTCTAAAATAAGACATTAGTTATGTCGTTACCGAGATATAGAGGATCTCCCATACCATGTTTTATGGCGTTTTGGCGTGTGCATCAAATTCCTTCCTGAGACCCCAATGGGAAACGAACTCCGAAGTTAAAATCTACTTCTGAGTCTGATTTGAAAATAAAAAGGCTCCATTATCAACCGAACGGTTGATACTTGCTACCATAAACACATTCACCTGAGATGGCTTAAAGCCCACGTCGGTTATTTAGGCAACGAATGCGCAAACCAATTAGCCAAAGAAGCCATCACAAAAGGCAACCCTTTCCTTCTACTTAAGCCACTTTCATACCTGAAATCTGAGATTAAGTCAGCTGCTTTAAGCTTCTGGCAAGACAACTGGGATAACGGAGAAATTGGCCGCAGTACACACGATATAGTGCCTAGGGTCTCCAACAAGCCAGTAGGATGGAATAGAGAAGAGATAATGTTCGTTACAGGACACGGGCCTTTCCCTTCATACCTTCATCGCTTCAATCTTATAACACATGACAACTGCTCGTGAGGAGTAAAAGGAGATCCAATGCACTATGCCACAGAATGTCGGTTTACCCTCTCCTGGCATTTCCAAACTCCAACAGTGTCACTCAAATTACAGTGGTTGAAAAACATTCTCACGAACAACTTATCAAGAACCCGACTTCGACTCCTAATGCGTTTCATATGTGATGAGAACAATCTCATTGTTGAGGATAATAATTGAGCACTCATCCACCCAGACTGACACACACTTCCGGCTACTTATGAACTTTTTCCCCTCTACGTATTTTTTTCTATTTTGTATCGTTTTCTATGTTGTTCTGTCTAGTGTATGTTTCTTTTTCACTATTATTTGTTTTTGCACCTGATACTTGTTTGTGTCCTTTCTTAAAAAATAAAATTCACCTCCATTCATCCAAACCGGAAAGGAGCCAAATGGCTCTAAACATGGGGATGCAGGTGGTGTAATGTAATGCCATGTGTGGAATATAGAAGAAACTATAACTGAAAGTTGCATTTTTGTAAAATTTATGTTGAGAAAATAATTCCTGCGAGTTTATGATGCATTTTTAGAAGCGTCCTTAAAAAGGGCCACAGGCATTAATGGGTTAAGTTTCAAAAAATATCCTGTGAGGATGTGCTGTCAGTTGTTTGATTACTTCAACAGCGTTGTTGTACTTTGGAAGAGCATTATTAAATTGTTAATCACACATAAGCGAAATTACATCTCATACTTTGAGCTGGTATATCAAAAGTGATGTAAATTCATACAAAAAGCTAGGAAAATGCAATATAAATGCAAGAATCTTTATTTTCTCCATCTTAGAATTGGAAGGGAGAACAATTATACCTCAACACGTGCAGTTAATAACTCTTTTCAGAAAACTTAATACTCCAGGGATGAGAACGACAATTTATTCCAGAAATAATTTTTCTAATTAGACTTCGAAATAAACACTGCAAAAAATTAGGGAACGTGGAGCGAAAGGGACTCATTATCTTGTTAAGTTCAGATGGCCCAGAAAAAAAATTGTGACACTAAGTCCCTTCTGAGATTTTTGCAATATAAAGCGTTTCCTTTTCTATTATTAGCTTCTTGGCAAAACACTCAAGTACTTAAGTAAATAAAAGCAAATATGTTCGCAGTTGAATAAAATAAATGTCAGAAAAATGTAGAGTTTTTGAAGCGTTTCAGTCTTGATTAAAGACATGAAAGAATGAGCATTTAAAAACATCGTTCTATTTAATTAGTTAATCTGAAATGCAATTAAATTGTATTTAACATATTAAATAGAATCACTGAATTTAATTTGATCTTATATACCGAAGTGAAAACATATTTACTACTATTTCTCAAATAATTTAATTTAGATTTTGTTATTGTTCTATTCTAACACCTTAGAATTTTTTATAATTATTTCTTAGCATTCAAGAAAACATAGAACAGAGTTTCAGCTGGTCTGTTTCCTTAAATGTTAAACCTACTAATTCTATAAGTTTAATTGGAACTAATATAGACAGTATAGTAGTGAGTGTGACGCCATCTAGATATTTTAAAATAATTAAATTTATCACATTGACATTAAACATTCACATAATGCAAACACAAAACATTTAAAACAGGTAAATATTTAGATTAACTATTAATAATCCGCAAAGCTTTATTTTCTGTGTTTTGAGTACATGCTCACTACCTCGTCTCTCAGCTCAGACTTCTCGTCACATTTCAGTCCACATACTGGCACTGTTCTTATTACCGGTGAGCATTAACTAGTCTTTGCGAATTTGTTGCATCAGCTATTTATGATTCACATTAGGATATTTATATAAGAAAGCGTAATAGTTAGAATTAGTCTGAAAAGAATATTATACATGATTAATTTCAGTTCAACGACTCTAACGAGACCATTCTCTCCAGGGATATCTTTCTGGATTCAGGCAAGGTGTCATTCCATTGCTTTATGGTCCTCCTTCGAAAGAACTAATTGTCCAACCTTTAGATTAGATTCCGGGTATTTTCACTTTTGTCGTAGATGTATCTCATTTAAATATTTCAGGCTCCAAAATGAGGCCTTCAGGTTTTGGACAAACAAAACTTCAATCTTCCTTCAGAGCTGTGTTCAAATGTTTTCTTCCTATCCCTTCTTACAAAGAAGTTATAACCTTTTGTAATCGGGGAATAATTTTGAATTGCCTGTATATATATAGCTACATATATATATATACATATTACTAGCTACATATATATATATACAGTGAAACCTCTCTGAGCGGCCACCCCTCCGTTCCGAGAAAAATTGGCCGCTCTGGAGGGTTTCGTTACAATTACAAGATAATTGCTATAATACATATTATAAACAAGTCTGACACATATTTCTTATTTAAAATGAAGTTTGAGACTTATCTAAAGAGAAAATAGTACTTTATTTAATAACTTTTTACATTTTTTGAAAAAAGGATACAATTTGTGACAGTTTTAAGTTTTTACCCTTCTCGGAAAAAACCATTTTTTCAAGTTCGTTTTTCAGTTTTAAGTTTCTCTAACCTATACGTTTGTCAAATGGGATGGGCGAACCCACCCGGCGGCCATTCAGAGGGGTTGGGTGGCCGTTGCTAGGGGTTATTTTAACATTAGGTCTATGGGCCGAAAAATCCGTGCCACGAAAAATTGGCCGTTAAGAGGGGTGGCCGCTATGCAGGGGTGGCCGTTCGAAGAGGTTTCACTGTATATGTAGCTAGTAAGTTATCTTCAACAAAGTTAAGGTTCTTTTGAGGGCATTATTAAATTATCAATTAAATTGAGCTGAAATTGTACTCCATACTCTGAACTCATATATGAGAATAGACATAATTTGATTACAAGTTACTAAAATGTAATATGAATGCGAAAAACTTTATTTTCTCCGTTTTGGAGACAGAAGGGAGAAAAATTGTTTATTTCAAATTGGATTAACTACGTTTACCTTAAAAATAATCCTCTAGGTACAAAAATTGTGGTTTATTTCAAAAATTAACCTTCTTATCAGGGTATGAAATAATTAAGGTGGGAAAACTAAACAAGGTGAAAATATATCTTTTTACGTTAATGGCAAAATAGAGTTCAGACGGCAATGGGAAAAGAACATTAAATCTCTTCTTACATTTTTGTTTACCCCTTTGTTTAGCATCGCATTCCTTATAAAACACCTTTTAAAGTAAATATAAACAAAAGTACCGGGTAAATAAATGTCTATTTAACTAGAAAATGTAGAGCTTTTAAATTGCTTTGGTCGTAATTAAAGACATCTTCTGTATGTAGAAAGCATCATTCTTTTTCAATTAGTTAGCCGTAAAAATGAAAATAAGCCATATTCAACATGCAAAACAGAATCACAGAATTTCATTAGCCTTTAAATACATAAATGCATAGGGGTAAACGATGTTACTTCTTTCCGCTAAGTATACGTAAATTTAGAGTTCTTTACTGTTTTGTTTAAATATTTTTGATTTCATTATAATTATTATTTCCTCATATGAAAAAAACACCTATTGCAATTTTATCTAGCATGTTTCTTCAATTGTCGAACTACTTTTTAATAAGTAACTTGTAATTAATGTAGTGAATATTTTTTTCAAACTCGAAGTAAAGTTGAAGTTATTATATTACTAGCCGCTTTCGGCGACCAGCTTGTTCGCCGGGAATATAATTTCAATTGGATCTTGAATAATTTTATATTCATGTTTACCTTAACAACATAAGCAGATCGTAGTAGATATTTAACCCATGTTCTTTTAGTGGCCTTGCACCTGTTCACTTCATTGTTTACATGAAGGTCCCTAATAGAGTCAAAGTAAGCCATGTGCATTTACATCTAATTGCAAGTTGTCAGCGCCATCTTCACTTTCTTATTCCTCTTGAAAAATATGCAGTTGATTTCAAGATTAATATGGCGCAACACATTTTATAACCAGCGACATGTTTGCTGAATGAAAACATGCTGAGAAAAGAATGGAAACATAGCAGCCATAATCATTCTGCTTACCGGATATATTTCTTCGTATACCTAGTATCTCAGAGAGCTTGGTTTAGCGATTCCACAAAACTTTTGATGAAATAAAATATGAAAGAAAGAGGTAGTTGGATATTACCTTAGTCTTTAACAATGAAAGAGAAACACGCAATTAAATATTTGTTTAAGCAGTGAAAGCGGTTTGAATTGCGCAGCAAACATAAAAATTATTATTGTAAATTGTGCCAAAAATACTTTAAAAAGATTATTAAAATTAGAGAAAAAAATTGTACGGCAACTAAATTGATATCATTGAAAAGGTAATTATTTGCACTCTCAGATGGTGTAAAAATAATTCTTACGCTTTAATATTTTGGAAAGTTATTATTAAGGGAAGACGTCAAAATTTTGCTTAATTTTTAATTAATTAAAATTCTAGTGAAAATTTCAAAAAAGGGCTCCGAGTGCACATTCCCACCCTTCAAAGTATGTTTGTGCCAGATTTAGTAGCTCTAGGAACAACGGTCTTTCCTGTAGAACGCCAACACACAGACACACACACATCCTCCTTTATTATTAGTAGAGATATTGTATTATTCCTATTATTATTGTAAAATTATTTGTACTGAAATTTTTCTTCCCGCTGTCACGTGACGAGGCTGCACCTTTTCGGTAAGCTGGGTCGGCGTGGGAAAGAAGAAATCTCAAAGTAACCGCCGATTTAAATCAAACATTACAGCCTTTGAATAAGCTGGGTCGGCCTCACTAGACCTCAGTTTTAATTTTTCTTATATTTTTCGAATATTTTGATTGTTAGCAACATAAAAAATTTGTTTTTAAGAATGAGAAATGTAGTTATGCGAAATTGAAATCTGATTTAATTATAAAATAAATATATTTCATGAAATGACCTAGGGTCAAGTAATCTTAAACTTAGAGATACTTGCCCCTACATGCAAAGGATACTTAAATTCTTTTGATAATTTGTATGTACGCGAAATTCAGATATTGGGTTAAAATTATTGAATTAAAAGTGTCATAATTATCAAAAAAGATTAAAGAAACTAATATTAAAAATTAAATAATCCGGGAACTATAAAATACAATTATTATTAATAAAAATCTATTTAATAATTTATGTTAGTTTAGTTATTAAATTAATTTTAGTTAACTAAATTAAATTAGTTTAAAATAAATAAACCATTAAAATATTGGTTTAATTATGCATTAAAAATTATATCAATGGAAATGGGAACCTAGAAATGTTACTAGCGTAGTGAAGACCTGCCGGTTTTGGAAAATTAGAAGAGAAAAAAAGAAAACAGAATAGCACCGAAAGGAAATGTAAGGATATAAAAATATTATACAAAACAAGAAATTGGAAAAGCTTAATAGGCACACTCGATTCTCTTAATATTATAATGGAAACAAAAGCAAAAGGAGAAAATTCTAACTAATAAAAAGCTGAACTCAGCCGAAATGGCGAAACGTTAAATAAAAACAAATGATGACAAACAATTCTAGCAAAAGATTTTTATTAAAACAATAAATGAATAAAAATAATTTATTTGCATGCGAGGAGAAATTGGAATAAATAAATTTCAATTATTTTAAATTTCTTATTAATATAATTCTTTGTATTATTTGAAATTATCACACCAAAAAGAAATTTTATTCTTTATATAATTATTTACAAACTATTTTTAAATAATTACTTTCATTCAAAACTCAATCACCAAAAACACTGGCCTTCATGCCGATAATCAAGGCGAGGGGTCGATAGTACAACCATTCAGTTTGATTATTTGAGCTGTCATATTGGCAACAAACTGCAATGCACCAGATAATTGATCCCAACAGCAGAATGTACCTCGGTCGTTTGCGAGCATCGAAGCTGCAATAAATATCAAAAGTCTATCACCTAGGTCAATTCTTGTTTTGTGAAGTTCTTTAGGTAGGCTCAAGTATCCCCAATACAACCTTTTCCAAATATCCTAAAGATTAAACCGATTAAAATTAAGATATAGCACAACTCGTATATCAAATTACATTTTAAAGTATGCTTAAAACGAAGAAATATTTTAATTTATCATATCTTCAAGAGTAAACTTCCGATCCGCAGAAGAATGAAAAAGGGAAAATTTACTTTTGGGCCCCGAAAACATAATTACCTACACACCATTAGGATGGCTTTTCAGATTGCAATAGATATCTCCTCCAACAAACCATATGAATCAACCAAAGGTCAAATGCGGATGGCACAAACTATTTACAAATTATCTCACAAACTGACAAAATCATGTAGGATCATGTATCCCTAGTTTACATTACAAGTGAGATACATGTGCTCCCAATTGTTGTATGCGATAAAGATTGCTGTATGTTGTCACGAAAAGCCATAAGCCGCTAGTAGTTCTTGCTGTCGCATCAAAATTTCGTAAGTTTTGCTGTGTATTGTTTTTGACATACGACATTTTGATATAACAGCACCCATAAGGAGAAAAAACATTAAATAAGTCAAATAAAGTTTTTATTCTCTTAGAATCTTTAATAAAATTTTAATGATAAAAATCCTAATAGCAGAATCCTATAAATGAGCAAATCAGACATTAGCGGAGCTTATTCAGCAGTAGTCAACAATAGAAACAAAAACAGAAAACTCTGAATGTTTTACTCAATTAATTTTTAATAAAAATGGGATACATTTAAAGGAGATCAAGATTGCTGTATGTTGTCACGAAACGCCATAAGCCGCTAGTAGTTCTTGCTGTCACATCAAAATTTCGTAAGTTTTGCTGTGTATGGTTTTTGACATACGGCATTTTGATATAACAGCGCCCATAAGGAGAAAAAACAATTAATAAGTCAAATAAAGTTTTTATTCACTTAGAATTTTTATCAAAATTTCAATGATAAAAATCCTAATAGCAGAATCCTATAAATGAGCAAATCATACAGTAGCAGAGATTAATATCGTAAGCTTTGCTACGTGTGGTTTTTGACATACGACATTTTGATATAACAGCACCGATAAGGAAAAAAACATTAAATAAGTCAAATAAAGTTCTTATTCTCTTAGAATGTTTATGAAAATTTTAATGATAAAAACTCCTAATATCAGAATCCTATAAATGAGCAAATCAGGCATTATCGGAGCTTATTCAGCAGTAGTCAACAATAGAAACAAAAGCCGAAAACTCGGAATGTTTTACACAATTAATTAAAAAATGGGATGCATTTAAAGGGGATCAAATGAAATTCTAATTTTCTTAGGATTGTTATCAAAATTTCAATGAATAAGCAAGTCACACGTTAGCAGAACCTGCTCAAAAAATAGTCAACAATAGAAACATATACTTCTGCTCAAATAATGAAAAAATGGAACAAAACTGAAAAAGTCTTTCGTTTGATTTTTTGCATTGCATGAGTCAGTTTCGAAAATTGCGCCAGACTTAATTTGCAGAAAATATACTGCGAGGATCAGCAGCAAGTTGTCTAATTGCCTCCATGCCCGTTGGTGTTCATTTGAGGAACATTATTAAATTATTAATTAAATAGAAGTGAAACTACATCTCGTACTGTGAACTCATATATCAGAAGAGATCTGAATTAATTAAAGGATACCAAAACGCAATATAAATGCATGAAGTTGGATTTTCTCCATTTTGGATACGGAAGGGAGGGTAATTATTCCCTAACACGGTGAGTTAATTACTTTCTTCCAAAAACTTAATTCTTCAAGAGTAAGAATAAAGTTGGAATTTTCTCTAAGGCTTTATAACAAATTCAATGAGAAAACTGGGAAATATTGAAGGAAAGAGATATGTTGTCTTGTTATTCTAAGGTCGATGTGAAACTAAAAAAGCTTTGTAAAAATGATAGCAATTAAGTCTCTTCTGATATTTTTTAAATTCATACCGTTTCTATTTGTTTACCGTTAGCTCTTTCTTAGAAAACATCAAGGTATATAAAATGAAATGCATATTTTATGTGGAAAATGCAGAGTTTTTAAAATACCGGGGACGCAATTAAAGATGATTTTATTGAGCATGGTAAAAAAAAGATTCTAGATTAATAAATAACCTTGGATACTCCTTGAGCCTTGAATATTAGATATAATGAACATCCCCGAGCCTTGAATATTAGATAACCTTGAAAACCTTTGATCCATAAATATTAGATAACCTTGAAAACCTTTGATCCATAAATATTAGATAACTTTAAATCGTGCTTACTAATTCAAATGATTCATCCAATTTTCATTTGTATTGTATAGGTAAGATTTATGCGAAATATGCTTGCTTGCGTTTTAGTTAAAATACAAAAAAATTTAGAGTTGATCGTCACGTTTTAGTTTTTATTGCTATTATTTTCTACATGATAAATATAAGTAGGTTAATAAGAAAGATAAGTAAGGCTAAGATAAGTAGGTATAAGAAAAATAATTGGTAGGCCAATCTGTTTATTGGAGAATTCAACTTGTATCTCCTGTCATTTAATTTATTCCAGCATATTTTTAGTGATCCAGAGAACATCTCGAAAACGAAAACGTTGTCAGCGTGATAGATTTAACAATTCGCAAGTAATATGAGATCTCTCGCTGACTTGCCGATAAGACATTTTTAAATTACATTTTTTAATATTTTGCTAGCTCTGGAAATTTTCTTCAGAAGTTAATTTCCATAACTCTTGCTCATTCTTAATATTATATCAACATCGCGCTGCCGGCTACTTGTAACAGGAACTTTGCTCAACATTTCGGTTTTACGTTATATAGTACTCGAAATTTTTCCCGGAGTACATTTGCAGATACATTTTAAAGGAAAGTCATAAATTATTGGACCCATTTAAAATATTAAAAAGAAAACTAATAATCTTTCAACACGTTTTTTTTAACCGAGAGCGCATTTTAAAACGTTTTTTTTACCGACAGGTAACGCGGCGTTACGGCGGTATTAAATTATTGGACACCTCCCATTTTGTGAGCCATTTTCTGCGAAATTATTAAAACTAGAAGAAAAATGATAGCATGTATTTGTAGAGAATTTTATGTTCTTTAATTTGTTAAATCAATTTATTTCGAAAAGTGAATAGTTTTTGAGATATTTAAGAAAAACGAAAGAAGGATACCAGAAAACGCACATCGGCTTCTGATGATAGGTACCTATTGCGGACGGAATTTTCTCGCTGTAACAAATTTCTACCGGCGTAACGCCGCTTTACCTATCTGAAAAAAACTTTTTGAGATACGCTCTCTACGTGTTTCCAACATTTTTAGGTTTTTTTTTTTATTAATTTTTGAAATGTGTCACTTCATTTGTGTACACCCTGTATTTAATAAACTTTAAAATAAATTTCCACATAACTGATTATTCAGTAACATAATTAATGCGCAATCATTCATAACTACAATTATAAAAGCTTTCATTGCGTATGAGAATCTCTCGCTGTTGCAAATTTAGAACGCCGTAATAGTACGCCACCTATCTGAAAGAAACTTTTTGATTTGCTTTCTCATTTTTTAAAAAAAGAACGCATTTGTAACCTTATTAGCTTGTTTTATTAATTTTTGAAATGGGTCCAATAATTTATGTATTGCTGTACTGTAAATTACAGGGTAATTTATGTATTATCCTGTATTACTCGAATAAAAGAGTTGACTTGAGTAAAATGTGATTCATACTTTGAGATTTTGTAGCCATTCATTGAAAAAATTGCTATTCTGTAATGATTTTCTAGCTTATACTATTTTTCTTATTACTATTTTTTTAAATGACCTGTTCAAGATTCCAAATAATTTTTATTTGCTATGTTTAGGTGGAAATGTTGGGCGAAGTTTCAGACAAACAATTTAATAGTCATAAATTCAAACAATTGCTATTCTGTGATAGTTTCATCACTCCTAATTATATTAAATTGTTAATCTTATTTTACCCTTGTTCACTCCGCTTGGGTGAATTTATTGGATTGGGATTTACCAAGATTGGTTTGTGTACATGAGTACCAGTGCTAGGCACTTCCGCTCAGTCTCAATTGCTACTTAAACCCCAGTATAAAAACACATAGAAAACACCAAGACTGGATATGAAATGAATGTATTGTGCTGTAATCTGAGAATAAAATGATTTCACTCAGAAACGAGTGGAAAAGAACTGGTAAATTAGTTTAAAAAAGAATTTACCGGAATTATTTTTCTTATCATTATTTTGAAAATCTTAGTACATCCTAGATTTTTCTCCAATTGTCCCGCGTTAATTAAATTCGAATATCAGCTATTGTACCCGAGACTTACGCTAGAATCTTCCTCGAGAATTTTAATATATAAAAAATAAATTAACCTTTTTGCTCCTAACGCCCGTTATAGCCGGCAAACATAAAGCAATCCACGGAGACGATCGACGATTACACCCGACGGCATTCTTTCGAACATTAATTAATCATTATTTGATCTTTATCTAAACTTATAAAAGGCAATGTTTGTGTGTGTGTGTGTCTCTCTGCGATGTCCAGACGAATCTATCGCACTTACAGCTATGAAATTTGGCACACAGGTAGTCGTAATGGTGACTGAATGCACCTCGAAGCCGAAATTTTAAAATTTAATCTAGAAAAATTTTTATTAAATGTTTTGTGTTGTTTTGGTTGATTTTTCACACTAATTTCTCAATAGAATGGTTTCGAATAATTGTACGACAAAAATAGATACACTTTCGGAAAGAGCACGCGATTTCCGTTCTAATGAAGTTAGTTTTGAATTTCTAACGTAATTTACTGAATTTTGAGAATTTTTTAAAAAATGGTCACTTTTCAAAAATAAAACTTTCCAGAATTCTTAAAACTCTTGCATCCGATTTTCTAAGAAAGATATCATTTTCAAAAATTTTTTGGTAGTAAATCAATTATTTTTCTTTGATTTAAAACAAGAACGGTTAAAATATTTTATGTCTTCGATTTTAGATTAATTTATTTCTTGATGGGATCAGAGAATTTTTCTCTAATACCGAAAGTGAAGAAGCACGCAGTTTCGCACTTTTTCGTCTTGGCTACGCCATCTGGCGAAAAAAAAAACAGCCGTGATTTATTTCCTTCCCTCATTATCGCGAAGAAAAATAAGCGGGACAATCAATAATGTACATCTTTTGTTTTGATTTTGTTTTCAAAACTTTTTCATGTCATTGTGGGCGTTTTTTTTTATTTTGTTGCAGTCCTGATTCGACTGGCAACGCCGTGTGCGTACACCATTACTGTATAATAATGATTTTCACGCTGCAATTTTTTTATATTGTTTTGGATTAGCGTACTCTGTACTGTTTTTCTATATTTTGTACATGCCATTATCGCGGAAAAAATAAGCAGGAAAATCAATAATGTAATTTTTTCGTGTCATTGTGGGCGATTTCTTTTTTTATTCATTTTGTTGAAGTCCTGATTCTACGGGCAACGCCGTGCGAGTACTGCTGGTATTAGATATAATATCGAATATGTTTTAATTTTAATAATTATTGTTCATGTAGAAACTATAAAAGCCCCTTTTCTTCCAAGAGATCAAAGTGTCAGTGTTCAGGTGTAAGACCCAAACGCCAAAGACTGTCCACACGGAATATGCACACATCTGGCGCGGGTTCCGGTTCAGTGGCAGCTCTACAGCCGGGTGAACCACCGCGCCGTAGCGAAAGGGTTAATGTAATAATTCGGATTTGAACTATAAAATGTTTACTAGTGTTTAAAGTTTTGCGAGCCTTTATATGAGTTTTTTCTTATATATTGTGGGAATTTAATTCAAACAAAAACGTTCTGCTAAAGATTAAATCAAAAATACAGATGCAAATAAGATCACGTAAAATATATTTTCAAACGCCTGTAAACACATGAGATACGTTTGGGGTTTTTATAAGAAAGCACATAAATATTCTTTCGATGGAAACTTCTTCGTAATCAAGTTTATATTTGTAAACATTTTAAAATTTTCTCTGTTTTAATGGGAAAGTAAAAGTGAATGTCCATATTTTGCTTTCCTACCCATTAATGAACAGACGAATAATCATGTGGAAATGGCGGTAATTATTGTTAGTTTTGTAAATTTTAAAATTCTTTTGTTTTATAAAGAAAGAGATAAAAATAGATATTTGAAAAAGATAATAAAATTCATAAAATCAGAATGTTTTTATGAATAAAAATACCAACAGAAAATTAGAAACTTAGCTTTCAATAGTTATTCATGTTAGAATGACCGTTAAAAATTTCTTATGCATACAATTCACAATTTTTTATACATATTTTATTTCCTCTCTCTAAATACGTATCCACAGCAAAATAAAATAAAACATTTGCTCTTTAAACATTCTTTTGTTCTTTCCTTCGTTTATTTTTTATTTGGACATTTACTTCATATATTTCCCGTAACTTATTTTATGTATTTTTATCTCATTCATAATGAAATGCGATTACCAGAACCTTCCTTAGGCTTTAATATTGCTTCTTAAGTCGTAGGAATGCTGCAAATGTAAGAATTTTCATAATGCATTTTTATTTATACTGCATTATTTTTCCACTACATATGCGTATGTATACTAGCACAAATGTGAATATACAATTGGTTTCCCCTGCAAGTAATTGTTATTTTGAAAGATTTTCGTTTGAACGTTTGTCTTAAAAATGTATTCCCATTTCCCTAAAGGTTGAATTTCGTTTTATTTTACTAACATCTGTATATACATAAATAAAAGACATGAATTTACATGCAATTTCCTTAATGAAAAAAATTATAAATTTGACATATCTCCTTCCACTGTTTCTATTTTGCCAAATAATAACAATTTCTCTTTTCATGAGTTCAGTACCCTCAGTTAATATAAAATTTCACTATTTACTCTTAATTTATTTTGCTTCCGGTGTCTTTTATAACCCCCACATCCCCATCATCCCTAAATTTTAAGCTTGTATTGTAAAAACAATAAATGCTTTTTCTGTTATGAATATAATTATAAAAATACAAACAAGAATTTCTTGTGTCGCAATACAAATGTGTATTCAATTTCGTATGGTGTTTATTAAAGTCAAATCTTAATACACACTCGTTGGATTTAAAAATTCATGCTAGCGGTGGAAACTATGTTTTCTGCTAATTCCCCAGGTTAGAATTTATCTATTCAAATAATATATTTTATAAAAATACCATATTCGTATTAGAATATATAAATCATAATTTTTATGAATACTATGCCCACAACAATTCTCGAAATTATAATGATTACAGTTTTTCAGCGCCTTTATAATTGCTCGAATGATTAAGTACCTTGTAACAAGAAAACATCATTTCACTTTCATTTCCGAAAAGAAGGAGAAAAATATTTTCTCCAAACCAAGGTCTTTGATATTGTCTTAAGAGACATTTATTGGTTCAATGAAAGCAGTTCTGAAAGAGGACGGCGATGATATTCTCTTTCGATTGAACATATTTTACGCTTTAAATCCAATGGTTTTGTTTGTCTTCGGAGTTCCCTCAGAGATCACCGAGTTGAAAAAGCCAAATGCAATCCTATAATATCTAAAACAAAAACAATCTTTGAAGCGAAGAAGGAGCATTCAAGTGTTTCTCTTGAATCCATAAAGTAAATCGAAAATCTCATCATATTTATGTAAGCTCGAAGAATTCTTTTCCATGGATTTTATAAGAGAGAATAGTAAATATTTGTAATTTCGGCTAAGACTGACTCAGCGCGTCTTGCAAGATGAAACCAATATTTTATAGAATATTCCAGTGAATTTTTGATGCTTGTATATTTTTATATGTGCAGTGATTTAATATATAACCATGGTGTGTATCAGATTGTTCCCGAGTTACTTTAAACCGGAAGCTGATCTTTAATAATAATAAAGGCGAATGGGTGTGTCTATCTGTTGGTTTCTCTACGAAAGATAATCTGGTTTAGAGTTATCAATAAGCAACGTGGAATCAGGACTTCAACAAAATGAAAAAAAAACCCGCCCACAATGACATGAAAAAGTTTTGAAAATACTGCAAGCAAAGTATGCGAGATGAATAAATACGTTAATATATTGGCGAAAATAATAATCAGTCACCCAATTCAATGTTATGACGTCAGATCACCTTCAAACAATCACATAGCCAGTTAGCCAACTGCTTTCCGGTAAAGTGTCGTCGGAGAAAATTAGCTCGAGAAAAATAACTTTCATCTGCCCAGGAAAAAATTAATTAAAGAAGAACGGGAAAAGATATTTTAACCGTTCTTGTTTTAAATCCGACAGAACAGTTCTAGTTATAAGCTGAAAAAAATTGAAAATAATAGTGCTATTAGAAAGACGGATGCAACAAATTTAAAACAAAAATAACATTCCGATGACAAAACAGACTGTTAATTAAAAATTTCTCAAAATTCAGTAAATTGCGTTAGAAATTCAAAACTAACTTCATTATAACGGAAATCGCGTGCTCTTTCCGATGGCGCATCTATTTTTTTCGTACAATTATCTAAAATCATGCTATTGAGAAATTAGTGCGAAAAATCACCCAAAACAACGCAAAACATTAAATAAAAAATTTTCTATATTAAATTTTAAAATTTGGCTTGGAGGTGCATTCAGTCACCATTCCGACTACCTGTGTGCCAAATTTCATGGTTGTAAGTGCGATAGATTCGTCTGGACATCGCAGACAAGCACACACACACGCACACAAACATTGCCTTTTATGAGTATAGATGGCAAATATATACTTTGGGGGTCGAAATCTTTCTTGAAATTTCCATTAGAATTTTAAGCATTTAAAAATGAGCAAAATTTCGGCGTTTTCTACGAAAACTTCTGAAAATATTATCACACAAAAATCATTATTACTCCGTCTTTAAAAAACAGAAAATTACAAATCCAATCATATAAGTTAGGGTGTTTTGCAAATCTTTTGTTTATTGCGATATTTTTAAAAATAATTTATAACAATACTTTTTATTGTAATAAAATTCAAATCGTTTCCATTATTTCTATTTCTTCCATTATTAAAAAGCTATGAACATGCTGTTGATATTTTGCATATTGATAAGGTTTTATTGCAAAGCAAGCCTTTATTAAAAAGATATTTTAGTTTTAAAATATTTACAGTTTAGGTTTAACTTCAGAAATAAATAATATTGAAACCTTTTTATAGTTTGTACATTTTTAAAAACTGTTGTTTTTTCCTGTAATATAAGTTGATGTATCAAGATTCATTATCGCTCCGATAAGTCTAAGTTTGTTCTCGCTTCATTGATTTTTTTTATTGAATTGGGAAGCAAAACTCTTTTAAGATTTTAATTAATTTATGAAGCATATTCAGTAGTATATACATGTAGGAATTGTATTTTCCCAGTCTGGCTTAAAAGCGTAGGTTTAAATCCTCCCTAATAATATTCTTTCACTTTTCGTACAAGCGCATTTGAATACTGTGGTGTCAGCAGAAAGTTATCGGATGATAAAGATCACTCGCTTTCTCACGGTAATCACGTGATGCGTGGGTGTAAACTCTCCGTTAAAACCCAGTGTAATGTTTAAATCTGCATGAGATGAGTTTTTGAAATGGAACGGACCAGTCATGCGGTAAGTGAACAATAGGCAACGAGCTACGGGGTTTTCATCCCTGTCAGCATGGCGGCGATGGGCGATGGCTATTCTCTATTCACTGTATCTGTGTGTATATGTGTGGCTCTAAATAATTCTGTACTGTAAGGTACTGTACTGTAACTATGTAACTATCTATCTGGCTGTAAGGTAACTCTAATTAAATCTTTTAACGAGGTATAAACTTGAGTAACAACCTTAAATCTTTCCTGTCTAACTGTAAATAATTACCTGTGTAAATACTTTTCTCATTTCATATTATGTTGTTTTAATTAATAAATAATTTAGTTTTAACTCCTGTCTCTCATCCTTGCGGTTGCCGTAATGGCATCAGGTACGGGGACATGGGGCGGCGTTCTGTCTCTCATCCTGTCAACCAGTACGGGTGCTGTAATGGTATCAGGCACGGGGACATGGGGCGGCGTTCTGTCTCTCATCCTAAACCGGTACAGAGGCTGTCATAGCATCAGGCACGGGGACATGGGGCGGCGTTCTGTCTCTCATCCTTTATCTTTGGTGCATTACCCCTAGAGTGCCCATAAGATAATGCTCTTTTCTACAACTTATGTGTGGCTTCAGGCCGTAATCATAGTAATTTCTACAAATTTTTGGATCCTCGCCCAGGGTCTGTGATCACAACCCTTTTTCTTCAAATTTTTGGTTGCTCAAGCCGGGATTATTCCCCTTCAACCCGTATTTCTACATACACAACTCCAATACTGAGTGATTACCCTTACATTTTCAAGAACATATTGCAATTCATCTAGCATCTTATTAGGCGAGTTGAAATTTCATCATTCATTTCCATTTTTTAAAATATTTTTTATTAAAACTCAAAATTCGCGATCACAAACAGTAACTAAAGATGTGTATGGACACAGTGGGCATGGTATATGGTTCCTAAAACGCTACGGGATAAATGCCTATCATAATTTAAAGCCTAAAAATTAATTAGGGGAGGAGTGATTAATAATATTAAGTAACGCATAAGAGATTGAATCGAAATTAATCATAATCAATATTCCAGGCGTATTATCTGGTCGCTAAAGATGGCCAGTAGTTATCAAATGTTAAAAATAGTTTTTCCGATTTGATCTAATATAACATGCAGAAATATGCATTCTGAATTCATGATTATAGACTTGTCCTCAATCATAAGGTTTAGATTATTATAGACTAATCCTCAATCATTGGTATCATACTTAAATCAAAGGCATTCGAAAACGTCACTGCTTAAATACTATACGCAGCTTAATTGTTTACCGGATACTAGACATTTTCCTATATTCTCGAGTCTCAAAATAACCAGAATGAATCAACTGATGAAATTCTACACAAGCCAAGTGGTAGTTATCTGACGTAATATGCGTTATTAATGGTTGCGAAATAAACCAATTCCGACTATCACCACGTCTGATATCCATGATTAATTGAACTTACGGTTGCGAGAAATATAGGTAGAAAAGACGCGAAACGTCGTATTAAAGTAACCAGACCTAACTCATGGGATTGCTTTCTGTCTCATTATTTAAACTAAAGGAAATATAGTGTAGATTTCCCTTGCCTACATGCTTTTAAAGACAATTTTTCAGATATTAAATTTGCATTTGGTTTAAAATAATTCAAGATTATTTCACATCTCTTTCATTATGATTGCTTATTTTTCAGATAAAGAAAGTGAAAAAGTTACATTTAGTGGTTTTAAAATAGCCACACATTCGGATTTCACATTTCTTTTGAACGGAAAATTTTTGCTTATATTTATCGTGTAGCTTTAAAATGGCATACTTTATTTTTAAAATTTTAAATCCATAAATTAATGAAAACTGCAGATTCAGTTTCATGCTAGATTTATATAAAATTTAATCGGCTCATTTTTTACTCAAGAACGGATCGAGTATTTTACATGATTTCTGAAATGCTTGAATGTTATCATCGATTTTCTTGACATATTCTGCCTTGTGGAAACAAAATTTATCCACTTAACAGTTTTGCCCAAACACCGTTCTGGCGCTGCTAAAGGCGACTTCCCTGATTTGCCCAAACACCGTTCGGGCACCGCTAAAGGGGACTTCCCTGATTTGACCGAAGGTCGCTCGGGCACTGCTAAAGGGGACTTCCCTGATTTGCCCAAACACCGTTCAGGCAGGTCTTTACTGAGCAATGTTTCTAGTACATGGCTCTAGCAGTCCAAATAAAGTTGGACTTCAGAACAAGTGTAAACCAGTTTTTAGTTCAGGTTTTATTGCTTTCTTTGGCTTTTTTACTTTATCGTATACGAAGTATACAAAGAGAAAGTATTGTAATCGTCAAAAAATTCGAACTCGAGATTTTAACGAATCACCACGTTTTAGACCTCCCTGAGTCCGAAAAACACAATTTTGGAATTATGTCTGTCTGTGAACACGATAACTCGAAAACTATTAGAGCTACGGGGATGAAATTTGGCATGTGGTCTTTAAACATAATTTGTAGGTTTCTATCAAATTTTGGACAAAGTCCGTCAACGGGAAGTCTGTCTGTCTGTATGTCCGAAGTCATGTGAACACTATAACTCAAAAACTTGAATAGCTAGATGGATAAAATATGGTACACAGTTTCATCGTCATGAATGTAGGTCCGTAGAAAATTTTGGGCCAAATCCGTAACGGGTTGACTTTGCATATTTGATTTCTTCGCCATTGTACGACATGAAAGAAAGGCACTGCTGTTCCGGTTTACCGTAATACCTTCTGTCTTGGTTGGCTGCCAAATTCTTCTCGAATAAAAGTGAATTAATCACGGAATGTTTATCTTTTAATTTTTCTTTCACTCCGAAACATAGAGTTGCATATTTGATTTGCGGTTAGTTTTATTTTGTATATTTCGTAATGCATTTTTTTCTGAGTGGATTTTGCATTATTTTTACTCTGACAGAACGAAAGTGGTTGTTAAAAGTAAAGTTATAAAGTAAGAAACCAAAATTAGTGTCAATTGATTCATCAGTTCTGTTTTTCATGCTTTTTAATTTCTTAAGCACTCTGCCAATGTGCATGATATTTTCAACTACAACTATCGGTAGTAAATTTGTAACAATCAGATCGGAGATATTGCTGGCAAGCTAAAAGGCTGCTTAGACGTGTGCAAATCTTTTAGTAACTTACATTATATAATTGAAATTTGGTATGTGGTCTTCTATTCTTAATAGTAGAATTCCCTGTGTCCAATTCCCGTTTCAATCGGTAGAAAAAAAGGCATTCAAATGACATATTTGGTTTTCTTTGTCATACTATGACACAAAAGAATGTCGCTACCAATTGGCGCGTTTTCTGCTGTTTGGCTTATTTTTTCTCCACCTGTTGTCAGAGTGTATACGAGAAAGTTTAGGGCAGACCACTCCCGCTGGTTTTCAGTTCAGATGTTTGTTTGGATGAAAGTCAACTTTAAGTAAAAATGCCCTTTCTTCCCCTGCAATTAAAAATTAGCAAAAATTAATAAAAACAATACTTGTAACTGTTTTGACTGCTGATTTGAATTAATAAAATCAATTTGATTATAAAATTGCTTATAAAAAAATTTACTTATTTTTGTACACAATATGGCAGAAAAAAGAAACTGTTAGGTGGTTAAGGATGGTATTTAACCGTTTAGTAAATTCGACCTCTTTAGCGTTTGTAGTTTAGTTACATTAACATCGAGTTTTAAGGCCACGCCGGGGCTCGTAATTTTGAGCCGTGATCTGATGACCAAGATGGCATCCCTCGTAAGCCGTCCATTCACTTCACAGACATATGTATATTTATTGTATGTATGTATATTCGTATATTTTGGAAAGCGAGAAGGGAACAGCGATGAAAATCTATGGAAATGAGCCAAACGGCTTGCCATGGTTGGAATTCCGCCTGGACTGAAATCGGAACGAAATGTCAGAAGGACCCTGAAAGAGGCAATCGGAAAGAACAATGCCTTACGTAGATTGAAGCCTCGCTTCGGGGTAGCATAAATTAAAATCTACTGGCTGGAGAAAATCGAAGAGCGATTGACAAGCAGCTGTAGAGAGGGAAAGAAGATCGCTCCCCCACCTTCGTTCAGAGTTAGCGTCCTTTTAAATACAAGTGAATGGCGTGCCTGTATTTTTCCGATTAAAATGGGTGGAAAAAAAACGGACTTAGGACAAATGGCATGGCTATACTTCAAGTGAATGGCCAATTGCCGGCTTTAAGCGGAACATTCACGATCACGTCGTTCATTGGCGCACATCGTTCCAAAACCCTTCGTCAATGCAAAAATGCGATGAAAATCGGTGTAGATCGGGGAGAAGACTTGAAATTCCATGTTCGTTTTCCATTCACCTTAAAAGTGAAATACGATTCTGCAGAAGGGGAGCGTGCCTCCCTCGCAAAAGCGAAAACCACTCGTGGGGGAGGACGAGCGTGGGTGGAAGTCAGTCTGGGGAAATCAGGACTGCGTTGCCTTTTTTGAAAGGGCAGTGAGGAGTAGGAGGAGATCGGGTTGCCCGCAGGTGGTGGCTTTGCGGGAGGCGTGGACCGACCCGTGAATGACCGCTTAAATTGATAGGCTGTAAATTGGTACAGTCTGGAGAAGCCCTCTAAATGAAGTAGAACAGTTTTCCCGTGAATTTCCAGTTTTAGCAACCTTTCGCACAGCACCACGGGAGGGCTTTTGACACTTGGAGGAATTGGGTTTAGAACCTGAAACCCTCCATTCCCAAGGGCGAGACTCTATCATCAGCATCGAGGCCCTTTCGCGTATGTAAGTTTTATGTTTGTAATGATTGAATTTTGGAAAATATTCACTCGATTCAAGATGTGATAGAGTTATGATATTTTGTATAGTAGTGTGTTTTCGATGAAGATACAAAATTTCAATATTTTCTTAACTTAATTAACAATTAATAGATTAAATCAAATTTTTATTCCAAATGAGAGGCGTCATGCGACAGGAAATTTGAGAAAATATTGATAGCAAGAATTCATAATAATTATAATAATGAATTATGAAATAAAATGACGAATGAAAATTGAAAAATAATTATTAATGAGATGAATTTTTTGAAAGAACACGTTATTATTAATGTATTAAATAGTAGAAATAATTTTTTAATAAAAAATTTGGAGGTTAGAATAAAGCATGATGCACGGAAAACAATATGATTAGGAAATAAAGCCTCAGTGAATAATCATAAGAAATAAAATTCCTAAACATTCATTAAAAATTAAGGTATACAATGGTCTCTTTTTTTCCAACCTCCGATGGATCATAGAAAAAGAGAAAAGTTGAGAACAAAATTAGTTGATTACCAAAAGCTATATTCAAACATGCTTACTTTTCGACATAAACGCTGAAGGTTCAGCCATTTATCATATCGGTGGATTAGGTTTCCGATCTTCTCTTCGAAGAACGTTCCTGCCAGTGATGTGAGATGGGCCTTAACACTGCTTTGAATCTAATCGTTTTTCTGGAAGCTTTTGCCTCCTAGTCAGTACTTCAATTCATAGAAGAATTGAAAATCACTCGTCGCTAAGTCGGGGCTATACGTCGGTTGATCAAGCACGTCCCATTTAAACTGCTACAGAAGGTGCTGGGTTACAACAGCATTGTGAGGCACGCGTTGTCAAGAATGAGGACAACTCCAGAAGTCAGAATGCTCTTCACAGTCGTCGTAAAGTCTGACTAGAAACAGTTTCATTGATCGTTTTCTACAAACCAACCTTCTGCTTGAAAAAGGCGAATGACACTAAGCAACCCGCACTTGGCGGGAGCATCATTTCTAGCAGCCATGTTTACGTGTCGACAGATAAGTTGAAACTGGTCAGCTGGCATCTGCAGTAGTTGAGGTCATGGTTCGAGAGATGCGCAGTCGCCGACCGCGCATCCCCGCCTCCTATCACTTGTCTGCCTGTTTAGCGGCTTGATCGGAGTTTGAAAGAAAGCGACCCTCGTATTATAAATGTGATTAAAATTCCAAGATCTTAAAGTTAATCGGTATTTGTTTTTCTTTAAAGATTTTTCATAAACTATATTCTAATTCTTAGTACACTTCTAAGAGCATATTCTTCAAACGTTTCAAAATTTTATTGACTATTATTTAGACTTTAAACCCATTTCAATTAAATTAATAATTAGATTTTTAATCCTGTCCACTTACTGTACGAGAGATTCAAACTTTTGATAACGTTTCTCAAAAAATATAATTAGGAAATCTGTAAATGCCTTCGGAAATCAGAATCATTTATCAGAGACATATTTTTCAAAAGCGTTTTGAAGGATAATGAGGCATTAACTTCTGGACGAGTAAAAATAAAAAAAATATTAATTTAACACACGTCATAAAGTCTTATGTTAAACGGGAAAAAATGTACTTGTTTTCAAATTAAAGGCAATGTTCTCCGCTTAGTCAAGTATTCTTAATCAACTGAAATAACTTAATAAGCATAATTTTTCTTATTACGTTTACTGACATCATTAATTAAAAAGCAACACTTCGAGAAAAGTTTATCAAACTTCCAAATGCTTTTTTAAATTTATTCTCATTTTGTTATGTATAATTTATTGGATCGTCATTTTCTATTATTTCCTTTGTCACTTTATCTGTTTTTTTTATTCGTTGAAGATGAAGACAGCAATGAAATTAATTTACATAGCGAGATAAATAATCAGGATGCATTAAACCTTTAAATTTCTTATCATTACATACCAGCATTTTTCGCTTCGCGTCTGTTCACATCCATAAAGGTAACCATAAAAGAGAAATAATAATAAACTTTACAAGATAACATTTTATATCTTTTCAAAATTCCGATCCCAACTCTCCTTATTTGATAAATTTAATATCAGTTACGACGTGGTTACCGAGAGGTGAAAGACCTCGTAGGTCTCCGTATTTAATAATTAATTGCTTAGTGCGTTTATGATTCAATTAATCAATTCAGGGGCTTTCATTAAAGAGACAGGGCATCAGAATGATTGGTCTTGCTGTCACAAACTTCACAGCAAGTAGTGGCTAATGAGTTTTGATCAAAATTCTCTACAAAATCTTCTCCTTTCAAAATAACATTTTCAAACTGTGCTATTATTAATTTTAAAATGCTTGGCATAAGGTCACTGACCTCTACCATCCAAAATGTTTTGTTTTGGAAGTCGAGGTATTAATTAATGCATTTTCATTCATTTGCCTCCCTGCTTTAATAGACGTAATAGGTTACTTAATAGAAAGGCTGTAAAATAAAGTTAATTAATTTGTAAGCGTTCAGTAATTGTTTGCTACAAAATGCTTTAAAGATACGAATGCAGAAAAAGACCGCTTCCCTTCCGTTTCCTTTCGCCTTCTATAAGTGTCTTGAAATCAAAGAGACCGCGTTACGTTTCCTTTCAACAATTAGCATCTTAAAATTTTAGAATTCACGCAGTGAATTGAAAATGTTAATATATTTAATTACAAGGTTTCAAAGAATGTTTTAATAATTGCTAACTATAATATATTTCTATTTATATTTGCAGAACAAATAATGCCTACAGTGAAAAGTATACGAGAAATAAATTATATAAATTTCTGAGGAATTTAGCGATGAGTTTTGTGGTGAGAATGTCAATGTTTCATACATTTCGAAATGAACGAAATTTAACAAACGTTTCGAAATTTTAAAGTATTCGCAATTCTTAGAAAAAATCCAAGCATATTATTGCAAAGCTTTATTTCATTCTTTACTAATTATATATTGTAAATGTGTCTAATGTCTGTTTTTGTTTCAAATTATAAGTTAGTTTAGTTATATTAACGTCCCGTTTTGAAGCAACACGAGGGTTATTTTTGGACGGACCTCGCAATTTTGAACCACTGTCAGATGAGCTGGCACCCCCATCTCTTAACTTCCGTTTCAAATTATAAGGCAAATGTTCCATGCAAAAAGACATCGAAAAATGAACCGCTTTTCATTTTTTTGAGAAATTTATGAGTTAACTTTGTAGTGAGGATACTATTGAATTAATAAAACATTAATGTATTATATAACAGTCAGAATGAATGAGAAACTAACAATCCAATAATCTTTTAATACAGCAATTATTTTACAAAATGATTTTCTAAACAAACAGTATTTTATAGAAAATGCTTTATATTCTTTTGAAAAGAAATTATAAAAATTTGTCATTGCATTCATAATTTTAACAATCATCAATTTTTCAAACGTTTGTCATAATTCATCCTAAATAAACTATTTCGTTTTTTGAATAAGTAATTTGATTGCAGATTGCATTAAAAATATGTATTCTTTTATATGAATTAGCAGAAAATGCGTTGGATTTTTTTATTGATATTATTTTTGTATATATTGGTTTTTCCTTTTCTTTAGCCATCGCTTTACTTTATAGTAATTATAACTTTTGATACAAAACTGTAAATTTGGAATCTTGTAAAGCATATTAAATATATGAATATTTGTAGATAAATGAGAAAAATTATTTAATTTTCCAGTATCAATGTTATATTGCTAGAATACTTTAATACTAGATTACTTTGCAACTTATAACATATTTTTATAGTTTTATCTGGAAACTAGATTAAAACATACTCTTACTCTTGTCATCCATTGGTAGGAAATACCATATAAGCTACTAAGACGCATCCATTACGTAAATCGTCCTATGCATATGAAAACGCGGAAAAGAATTGTACAAGGACCACAAGTATTTTACATGTAGAATGCTGAATACACATATAATCCCTTTATGGAATCTTTTTACATCCACAGAATGAGAATCTAGGTCAGAATATCTTCACATCTGAATTCGCGAAGCAGTTTTCATCCAACATATTTGAGTTATTCACATATATTCCTTTCAGCAGTTCCGTTCACCAGAACAGCTAATGATAAGGGAATATAGGCTAAAAATATTTTTTGGACATATGATGAAACAAAGTTTCTTTCCCAAGGAAGAATTTTCCAAGCAAGTTATATCCATCTTTCGTTTTAGATATAAATTATTAAGAACTTATCTGTAGATATTTACACGTAGATGAAATAAAACCACGAAAATCCGTCTAAATAAAAGTGAAACGCATAAATACTTTGTATACTACAGAAATCCAAGCTACTGAATAGATTTTAATCACAAATATTATGAAGCAGAAAAGGTTTGTGACATTTCATTAAATAGTTCATTATTTATTAACCCTTAAATCCCGATTTTCTAAAAATGAATTTAAAAATGTTTTTTTGACTTTCATTTCTTCAATAAAATATGGGAAAATACTTTAAAAAATCCTATTTTGTGGTTTATGGCTAAAAAACAGTTTGCTATCAACTGACAACACTAGGCTTTAATTCAGAAAACAATTTCCTTGATAAATTCTATAATATTAAATACAGATGAATTTTAATAACTAATAATACAGATAAGGAATTTCCTTCAATATTGTAGTATGAAATATGGTATTCTCAAGCATACAAACAAAGATGAAAATATGCAGCCCCAAGTGAAAAACAGCAATTTATTTATATTTTTATCAGCATTCAGGCTGCCATCTATTTGCTGTAAATTGATTTCATAGCATTTTCAGTATGTATCCTATAGGCCACAACAGACATTAGAGCTTCAGTTTTATTCTCAATATTTTAGAAGACAAAAATGGATATCTTGCTTAAAGGCAACGATGGGTATTTAAGGGTTAATTAAAAACTGTTTTTCCATACATTGAAAAGATAATTTTAGCTTTCGTATTTCCACTGCCATTGAATGAAAATTTTATAGATATTTTAAATAATTTTACTTGCCTCCGAATTGCCAACCGCAATGTTTTTTAATTTTGCACCATTCTTTAAAGTATTAATTTATGTAAAATTCAGCTTTAGGTAATTTTTAACAATTGTTTAATACACTTTAGTAGCTTTTATAGAAGCTGCGCGATTTGAAAACTGTTTAGTGCAACAGATATTCGTATTTTCATTAAAAAATAAATTTGCAGACGAAAAGAAGATTTTGTAATTTTTAATATTTTATATAAAATCATTTTTGAGTTAAAAAAAAGGATATATTTTTAAAACATGCGTTTATTTATGTGCACGTTGGTATTTCATCGAGTGCTAATATTAGATAGATTTTTATTTTCTCGCATATGATGCATAGATGTCCTGGCTGTCAACCGATGATTTGATATGTGATAACTGCAACCGATGTTATGTTATGGGACATTTGAAATTTTGTTGACAAACAATGAAGTATAATGAAGGCTTTAGTGAAGATTTAGTGGCAATTACTAATACAATAGCCCAGATCTGTCTTTCAATAACACTCTGACATCATCAACAATAAAACTCGCGCCATAGCACTGCGAGACGTAAAACAGCATTATTTCATTGTTAAAGCACCTAATTTTCAGTCATTTTAAATTTAAAAGGGTAATTATCGTTCTAATTTCAAATTTAATGGCTCTTAAATAGTGAAATAAAATTTGCTATCGATTGATATAAAATTCATCTCGCTATGATCAATAGTTCCCGAGAAATTTTAAATTATATTAATCCTATATTTCAAATTAATTTCCGTTTTTCAACAGAAAGTAGTAAATTACGTCAGTGGTATATCATGCGCGTGGCAAAGTTTGGACGTCACGATGCATCTGATTATTGATTGCAATCGTGATGATATAATTTGATAATATTTTTTGGCAACGTTTGACAAGCAGAGAAGTGCTTTGTTCCGATTAGAATTTCGAAAAAGAATTCCTTTGAAATTTTAACTTTTGACTTACGTTTGACAAGCCGAGAATTTCATGGTTATCGAATTATAATAAAATTGTTAAACAACGAAAAATACTTCACATGGAATGTTGTTTACCAAGAGGTTTCTTGAATAAAGAAATATGTAAATAAAAATATATTTCCTGTCATAAAACATGGTTATTTTATTAGTTTTCAATAAATGTTAAACATTTCTCTCGCATACATATCTATTTAAACATGCCAAATTTAACGGGAAATCTCTCGAATGAAGAGGCAACTTGCACCCGTCATACCATGACGGGTGATTTTCTAGTTATTAAAATAGTTAATTTCTTATTTCTAAGAAATATTGAAATATTTTCATCCCGAACAAAGCCGAGTGTATTATCTAATTGCGAATAATAGACATGATGCAAAAAGATGATAAAAATCATGTTATATTGTGGTGGCTACCAGGTAATAATACTGCATAACTAGAATGTAAGATTTGTGGCAATGAGTTTATTTTATTAGCATCTGGGTACTTAAATTTAACGAGCCCTTTTATTGGACTCTGAAAAAACATGATATTCACATATGGGACGTTTTTAAGTGGAATTCTGTGTTGTAATTCACTTTTAATTAACAGTTTTATGTGCTAAAGCCACTCACATTGTTGGAAACCAGAAAAGTCGCTTTATCTAATCTGTATCAAATAAGTTCTATTTTGCATCAATAGATAAATGTTCTTTTCGTTGAAAATGCAAGATTCTTTGAAGCAGTTAAGCTATCAATAAATATTTTTTTCTTAATCGTTAAGAAAGTTTATGTATCTCCATACAAGAGAAAACGTTATATGATTTTATTTTTTAAAAGTTGAAGTTATTTTTATATCATTCCATTATTTCTTCTGATTTTAAAGTATTGACATGCATATATTGACTGTCTTGGTTTTTCTGTCACTCGTTATACAAATTTAAAGCTTGCATGATGATTTGCCTGTGGAACATGATTTAAGTTTGTTTCGATTTGTTTTTTCTTTTTCTTTTTTTTAATTCTGCTTATTTTTAGTTTATTTTTTTATCAATATCTCTTTTCTTCCCTTATTCTTCAACTTTCTTTAAAAGGAGAGGCAGGGGTTCATCACTGCTTTTCAGGAGGGATAATTTGTTTTGATTTATAATTGTCAGATTGCATGGAAAACCCATTAATTTATACATGTATGGCAGGTAAACTATTAGCTCTCTTTGTTATTTGCGCTCTGAGCTATTTGAATGCAAGATAACTAATACGAATAATCATCAGGTTTTGAAATTATACTACTTCAAAGAGATTACTTATACTTTTCAATGCTGATTAGGGGAAAAGGATGTTGAATTTTTAATTCCCATCTTTCACTTTTCCACGTGAGCCATCAGATGGAGAGTACACTCAATTTCGCGTTAAGCCGTAAAAGGAAAGAAAAGGTTTAATTTCAATGTCGCATAGTTCAAAATGGTGACTAACGAAGAGAAGACCTTTTATGTTTCAGGTTATGTGAAATTGTCATCTCTTGTTTTAGTGCAGAGAGCATTCGGAAAAAAATAGAACAGATAAGCTACCTATCAGAGCATTCTGCGGTTTTGCTTGCGAGTTAGAGGACATTGCATGGTTGTGTAAAAAAAAGGCATGGAAGAATATGTGTTTACAGGATGTAGTGGATCAAGTTAGAGATTGTTTTGTACATAATCCACAGAAACCAATGTGTCGCACTAGTCATGAACTGGATATTATACAGCTAACTGTTTTATAAGTCCTTACATCTCTGATCACGTCTGAAACTGTGCCACATACAGTTACTAAAATACATAAATTGACAATGACATGCTCCAACGTCTCTGGGGAGAAATGGATTATAGTGCAGAAGTGTGTCGCGTAAAGAAAGGAAGGCATACAGAACATTTGTAACTATTTGGAAAAAGTTAAATTTTCCCGTTTCTTATAGAGGATCTCTCTATTTTCGTGGTTGTATTACTTTTTGAAATATAGTGAATCTAAACCATATGATTATTTTAAAATTACTCGGAGTTTTAAAAAATATAAAATATATACATATATTTCCCTCTCACGATGAACAAGTAATTTGTCATATTTTATAGTAATTTACTTTTTTTTCATTAATTTTTGGTATTATCATTTCTGTTGCGTGCTGAGTTTACATATAGTTAATCTGGCAGATGCCTCGAATTGTTCAGCACGGTCAGATGAAACGACAAGAACGAGCTAACCTCGTAACACCTCTAGGATTGTACCCCCTCCTTCGATTTACACGGTATGGCGCCTTGTGTGCTTCGTAGTATAACGAAGAAAACCGAGTATGGATTTTGAACGTCTTCTTTCTGACCAATTAGGTCCAAAACCTGATTCAGATTTTCTCTTTTGGTCATAAAACAACATACTAAATTTCATTTATGCAACCCAATACGTTTGGGAGTTATTCATATACACGGCAATATACAGACCAACAGACAATTAACCCTTCGACAGACTTGTAAAATTTGATACACATCTGAAATGTCCCACTGGGTGGCACCACGGGATTTGGATGAGAAGTAAGCGGGGTCTCGCTTTCCTGGTTGGTACAATAATGGTTGGGCTTGCCCTCTACCGGTGAGAGTGCGTTCCTCCATCGGGAGGGATCGGGCCGTGGGAGGTGATGGCCATTAGGACTCTGGCTGCAGCGCTAGAGCTATTGCAACGACCGCCATTCAGAAAGCCAGATGGCTTTGCACTAGGTCAGGCTGATTTCGATATGAATTACACATCTGAAATTCTGATGATAAACTATATGTGAAATTTTATACATTGTGATTTTTGGTTATCGTGTTCACACACACACGCACGCACAGACACACATAGGTACGTACATACATACATACATACAGACAGATAGATAGATAGATAGACAGACAGATTTCCTGGAGATGGATTTCGTCCAACATTTGATGAAAACTAGACTATTGATGTGAAGATCACATCACATTTCATCTATGTAGCTCATTGCTTTTTGAGTTCGCAGCTCAGACGATATAATTCCAAAAATGTTTTTTCCGAACCCAGGGACGTCTAAAATGTCGAGATCCATCAAAATCTCGAGGTCAAATTTTTTGATGATTACAATACTTTTTCTTCGTTCAAGAGGAAATAAAAAATCTCAACAATATGTCGATTCCCATAAGTTTCGAACCACCCCACCCCAGAAAGTATCAAAGCTGATTGTTAATACAAATTATGCTTACGACAAATCTCTACAATGACTTCCAGTCAGCTTGGTGTCAGTAGCGATTATGAGAATAATAACTTTCAAAATATGTTGCGAAGACCCGTATATATTATGTGTTTAAATGGGTCATATTTTATTATAAGAAAGTCTAGACTGAAGTGGTATATTGCAATTTTAGATATTCTTTTTACTATGTTAATATCCTATTTGCCATTGCTCCCATTTCTGGCATCATATTTGTTATAGATCCTATTATTGACATTGCTTTTCATATCATGACATTTTAATAGCTTGTTTTGTTTCCATGTAAGACATTTGCAATGAAAGTATTTTTGGAACTGGTTCGAGCAGTGGCGGATAGTCCATAAGAGCTGCATAGCTGCAGTCCCCTTGAAATTATTTTAAAAGATTGTATTTTCGTTTTCATTCTAATCGGATTACTTTTCCACTTTGATAATTCAGTGATCAACGAGAATAGCAAAAAAGTAATAAAAAATGTAAAAGCACTATTTAAACTTGTTAAGCCATTACGAAGCGCAGCGAAAAACTGAGATTATGTTCCCAGCGGTCCTTACCTTCGCTACGGAGCAACCTAGTGACTGTTTCTAAAATCAGTGCAAAAATTCCTTTGGTAGCCTCATATATTTCATTAGCTTCATTTTTACGAGTTCATTTACGTTCTATTCATTAATAATTAAAAACTATGAAGAAATATGCTTTTTTAGTATTAATAAGTCAAAAAATACATTCAATTTTTTATATTTTATTAAAAAAATTAAATGTCCCCTTTTTGGGGGAAAATCGATGGTCACGCTAACTATTACCTAAAAATTAGTTGTTGCCCCGTTTTGAGGGTAAAAATAAATGGTCACTTTAGGTATTACGCACATCCGCTCGTAACGGTTGGCTTTTCTACTCTAACTTACTCATCCGGAAGCGGAAAATTTATTTATATTCAGAAGCGGCCCGAGGCGAGGGAAGCCGGGCAACTGACAGTGGCGCCAAAATCCAGGATGGCACTAAAGCATGAGTGTGAAGTAAAAAAAAAAATATTTAATAGACTTAAATAAAGTCATAAATTTATGGAAGTTATTGAATATATTATTTTAGTTTCACTAAGCCCACTATAATATCTTAAATATCGCTGAAGTCTAAAAATTCCCACCATAATATTATTAAAATATATTTCCAGCTAAAATATGCATATTTCTAAGTAAAAGTTGTTTGACGTTTAGAATATGGACGTTATAGAATTTTTCAAAAAATACGTTGGTTGATTGGAGGAGTACCATTATTTCTCTTTGCCCGGTTGATAAAGTTACTTCTGGCCACTTCTGTTTATTTTTATATTTGTGAAGAAGTTTAAATCAAGGAAGACAGAAATTTCTAGAAAAATAGCTGCTTCTACTAATATAAAAGAAACTGAACACTATGCGGATATTGTAATAAGCTTAATGCTTTTAATTATCTAAAAAATGAAATTACTTTTTGTATTACCAACAGTTTGTCATCTAAACAAATAGCCGTAAGTAGCTAAAATGTCTAAGTGGCTAAATGGGAACATTATTAATTATCCTTAGCAGCCAAATAATATAAAAAAAACTGAACATTTTGTGGATATTGTAATCAGCTGAATGCTTTTAATTATCTAGAAAAACTAAATTACTTTTCATATTACTAACAATTTATCATCTAAAAAAATAACCCTAAGTAGCTAAAATGTCTAAATGCCCTTTAGCCCTAAGTGCCTAAAAGGGGAACATTATCAATTATCCTTAGTAGCCCATAATATTACCACAATTCTTAAACACATTGTCAGATCCTTATTCTACTTTCAATGAATGAAGACGGATGAATAAATTCAAATATTTCCCAAAATGGCAATCAAACTCAATGGTAAACTTCAAATTAATTTTTGTGCGTTTACGCCACAGACAATCGCTATTCAAATTTAGTACTCCCAATCAACTTCCCTCACAAACTAATGCACTGATTAAACTACTGTCTGCGTCTTTGAAACTAGCCAGAATCCTTCGCTATGCATTTAATTTCGGCACCTTTCAGCCCGCCTCATATAGTTGCAGACAGCGATCTGCCTGAGAAGGATGTATCAATTAGCATTCTATTAATGCAGCACACCCACACTATCTATTATGCAGAAGGCAATTCAAATGCCAATAGGTAATATCAAGCATTTGTTTAAGTGTAGTAGTGGTGCATGAAGAGATATTGTTATGAATGATGATAAGTTATTTTGGGGGCTTGCTTTTCTTTTGGAATAAGCTACGGAATTTTGGGTCATGTAAAGAAATTTGAAAATTCTCTCATAACCCCTTAGTAATAGCATATTCAAGCTTCTTGTAACATAGCCCAGGTAGTAGGGTAAGCTCTAAGATATTGTTTGATATTATACAATACCATACGATATTACACAATATTGCGAATATTGAACGATATTATTCTAAAATGTGTAATGTCTGTTTATAACTAGGGAAATGTTATGTTCTTTATTGTATCAAAAGCGCTATGCGACACCAACATTATCCTGGACGCCACTCATAGATTACGTAGAAATAAAGTGATTAAAATACGAAACAATATTGCTAGAATTTGTTGTGCGACGTGGGATGTGAAAGCAAGACAATAAAAGATATATATTTGAGAACAACTGAAAAGCTGATATTGCATGGAATCGAAATATGGTATAAGAACACAGTGTATATCAATAGGAAGTTATTACAAATCCAAAGGTAAGCTCTCCGTCATATAACTAAAACTTACCACACAGTATCAACAGTAGTGATGCAAATCTTGGCAGCTTGCATTCCTCTTGATATAGAGGCAAGAAATGAAATTAAGAAATTTAAGCCATTTAAATTAAGAAAGGATATTGATATTGATGGAATAGTGATAAGGTCAAATGAGGTTTATGATTTCATTTGCACTGATCCTCCGCGGGAAAAAATTAAGATTGTCTGGCATTTTAAAGATCAAATTGAAATGAATAATTATAATGTCTTTACTGATGGCTCTAAATGCAATGGTAGAGTCGGTTGCGGCGCTGTTATTTCTTATGGGGACCAAATTCAGAGGGAGTTTTCTTGGAGACTGAACGACGAAGTTAGAGTTTTTCTTGCTGAAGCCAAAGGAATTAAAAATTCCATAATAGAGACTTTATATTTACAAAGTGAGATCAATATTTATACGGATTCTAGATCCGTCGTACAATCATTGAATTCTCCTTGGTCTCAGTATGAAATTATTCATGAAATTAAATCGTTGTTGTTCTTTCTTATTCCACTTGCTCTAGAGTCCGCTCGCCCACAGAAAATCACGAACCAGCGCAGGACTTTGAAAGAGGTTCCTCTTCTCTAGCTCCATACATGAGAGCAGATGGTCTGGAGAAGATTGCTGTGTATTGTACTTGAGGCACATAGGAAAAATCTTTTGTCCCTGTACATATGAAAGTGTGCGAGTATGTCCACTAATAAATCTTGTTATGGTGGTCTGCAATTTCCTATCGCCCTTCAGCTATAGGGCAGCCCCAGAAAGTTTTTGTTGGTACCAATCATGAATAGGTGGGATCCTCCAGGTCCTGTTGTTATCCGCCCTGACGTTTGAGAAAATTTTACTAAAGGTAAGTAGACCTCTATTGTCTAGCGGTTCAGCAGAGCCCTCCTTGGCCAATTCATCGGCCAAGTCATTAACGAAGAGATCTACATGGAAGGAGATCCACTGCAAATGAATGTCATTGTATGAAATTAATTAAATTGTGGATTAAAAATAAAGTTAACGACTTTACTGGGTAAGGGCCCACATTGGGATTGTTGGAAATGAGAAAGCTGATTCTCTTGCCAAAGCAGCATCTGAAAAAATGAAGTGGATTCCAATGTGGGTATCTCAAAGTCGTGGATTAAGTGAAGGCTTAAAGAAGTGGCTCTTCAAAATTGGCAGGAAAGATAGGAAAACTCACTGGAAGCTGGATACACTTTTGGACTTATGCCCAACATCGGCCTCAAGAGACGCATGGGTAATTTTTACCTAAACCAACTATATAGTATATAGGACACGAAAGTTTTGCAGTTTATCAAAATAGATTCTTTAAAAAAAATGACAATTGTAGATGTGTTTGTATAAAGGAACAGTAAGCCACTATATTTTTGGTTGTAATCTTTACAAAGATTTCAGCAAAAAGTATTTCCCAACTAACTTTGGGACATTGGGCTTAATGCAGTTAACTGCGAATGGCTTGGCAAGAAATGGATTTATTGAAATTGTTAAAAATCTGTTAAAGTTTTCACTTGCGTGTTAATTTATTTATAATCGTCCTGCTTTTTTACATATGTAAATGTTAAATAATATATTAAAAATTGAATAATAAAATTGATTTTATTTTGGGAAAATACCCTATTGATTAATTATTGTAATGTTTTATTGGAAATGATGAGTGAGTAAATTATTTTAATTTTTATTTGGTAAATGCCATGGAAAATGTTAATGATAAATGATAATTGGAATATTGAATCGTAAACTGAATTTTATTTATTTTTAAGATCTAGTGCTTGTTCTGTTGAATTGTGATGTGATGAAATGATTTAATACGTATTTTATGTTGTATACTATGAAGTATTTTGATCTATTAGGAATTTTAAAAATTATAATTGTAATGTAAAACATAGAAAGAAGAGTATGTGCGTTCTCTGCGAGGTGTAGTTCACGGGTTTTCCAGTCAGTGCGCAAAATTGTCTAAATGGAAAAACGTGCTTAGGGTACTGTAGAGGCTCCGTGCCACGTGTGTCCGCCCGGTGTCTTGTGCTGGCGGCATAAAAACCAATCCCACTATAGGCGCCTATGGGAATGTCTTTTACCACGCCAAGTCGATCATTGTGCCTGCTAGGGTTTCCGTGTTTACTTTGATTGGCGCCAAACTGAGTTTTTTCTTCATCGTATTTTGGAAATCTTCCATCTTTATTTACAATTAACAACTAATAACAAATTATTTTCAACTTTAAGACACTCAAGAAGAAATTCATTCTATTTTAATTTCACACACATACACACACAAAAAAATTACAAAGTAGAAATGTTTACATCCTTATAACAGATTGCATCTCTCGGTCGTTGTCGAAATAAAAAAACTTTACAAAGTATTTCTCGCCAAAAAAAAAGCGAAATATCGCCAAATATTGGCATCGAAAACACTCCCCATAGGCGTCTATAGTGGGATTGGTTTTTATGCGTGCTGGTGGGGCTTCGTGGTGATTGTCATCCACTTTCAACCGTGTGCTTTTTGCAGGACGGTGAAATCTTTATATTAGAATTTTAATAAATGCGACACCAACATGTTTAGCGCACTCATACCTTCCAGCCATACTCGGCACCTTTTAGTCCACCTCATATGATCACAGACGGTGATCTGGTTAAGAATGGTGTATCAATTAGCATTCTGCTATTGCAGCACAAATCCACACTATATATTATGCATAAGGTAATTCAAATAGCAATGGATAATATCAAGCATTTGTTTAAGCATCTGTCATATGGTAGTGATCTATAAAAATATATTGTCATGAATGCTGATGGAATGCTGTTTTGATGCTTGCATTTCTTTTGAATAAGCTACGGAATTTTGGGTCATGTAAGGAAATTCGAAAACTCTGTCATAACTCCTTAGTAATAGTATATTCAAGTTTCGTATAATATAACTCAAGCAGTACGGTACGTTGTAAGATATTGTTTGATATTATACAATATTGTATGGTATTACAATATTTCGTATATTGTAAGATATTATTCTAAATTTTGCAGTGTCTGTGTGTTACCGGGGAATTGTTGTGTCCTGCGTTGTAACGAAATTATTAAGCGGCACCAATATGTTTAGAAAAATCACAGCGCGTTGTTCTAAATGTGAAATTTAAAAAAAAGTCCTTCTGTGTTAAAACCTGTCTGTTAGAAGGCTATAGAATTCTAATTTCTTAGTTTGTTAATAAAATTAATTTTTGTTTTCAAAATTCATTACACTGTGCATAATTTCATGTGCTAAATAATAATTTTCTGTTTGAAAATGAATACTATGAAAGGATATAAATTTAATTCTCTCCACTGAGTAGGAAAACGATGATAACATTTTTGTAATTAAAGGAAGAAATTGGAAATGCTAATATAAGCATTAATAGTAACATTATTAAGATTTAATTAAATTAATATATTTCTATTAATTGAAATTGTTGTAATAGATAGATTTAAAGGAAAAATTAAAATTTCCTTAAGAAGGAAATTCAGAAATATTAAATAATTCACAAACATTCAGATCTTTTAATCGTGTGTAATAATTAATTAAAATAATAAATTTATGAAATAATTAAAATTACATGTTTAAAATGAAAATAATACTGCCTTCTATCTCCGAATTTTAATAAGTATTCTTGAATTGTTTAATATTATTAATCACTTTATCGTGTCGTAATAATTTCAATGAAAATCTCATTTTTATCACGGAACTTGGAAATTATGCACCATTAATTTTAAATTAAATTAAGGTGATTAATTAATTAGTATTCTTAAGCTTATTTTCATCGAATAAATTTAATTAAAATTTAACTAATGCAGTATTTTTAAGCATAAATTAATTTTAAAACGCAATATAGGAAGCATTTTGCACAATCTAATTCAAATGTCGTTATTTTTAAGCATAAAGTGATTTTAAAATGCAATATTAGAAGCGTTTCGCTCAATTTAATTCAAAAGTTGTTAAGTATTTATGCAAGTAACTATCTCAATTTTCGCAGAAAAAGAAGACATAAATAACTGTAATGGCCATAAATACATTTACTATTTTGAGCAAGCAATTAGCCATTACGTTTAAACTAAAATAAATTTTCTTTTCTCGGAAGTGTGTTAAGGAATAAAAGCATTTATATTGCTGAATATAAAGAAAAATAACAATTTAATAATATATTAAAATAATTAGGTAGGTTTTTATTGTGTCACTATTTGCTTCTATTAATTTCTCCTCTCACATTATTATTACTTTACTACGCAATTTCATTTATGTAAACTATCGTAATGAAATATTACTAATATAACATATTTATACTGTGAAATAGATGACACTTGTAAATATTATGGTATCTAGAAATCAATTACATCTAAAATTCACAATAGATAGCGCCACATGTAGGAATAAAAAATTAATTATATTAGCCAATTGATTGCTAACTAAGTTCTGTCAATATTAAAATAGTGTATTACATCAAAAATATACAAGTGCACAATATTTGTACACTCTAGCACACAAGGAAGTGAATGAAAAATCGATTAGAAAATTCCATCTTTACAAACATGGAACAAGACAACTGAAAAAAAAAATGATTTTACCAATGCATTAAAAAAGAAAGAAAATAATTTTTTCTTAAAAATCTGGAGGTCAAAACAAAAATCGTAAAACCGTGAGGCGCTGGTAGAAAAGCTGGAAGTAAATTAGAATTGCAATCACATTTATAATTTATTTTATATGATGAATGTTTAATAACGTTTCGTTTCTTATGATAATCATTGTGGTTTTATATCTTTCTCCTTTTGTTTTCAGCGCCTCACGCTTTTAAGATTTTTGTTTTGACCACCAGATTTTTCAGTTAAAATTGTTATTTTTCTTTTTTAATGCATTGGTAAAAGCGTTTTTTTAAGGCTTTTTTTATATTTATTATTTTCTCGTTTTTAGTCTTTAATTTATGTCATAATTCAGTATCATAAATATTTTATACATCAACTAACTAAAGCAATTATTTTATTGAAAAAGGTCTGATTGGATGTACGTAATGGACCCTATGCTTTATTGTAAATTTATTTATATTGAAACATTTAAATTACTGCGTAAAGTATTTTAGTTCTCAAAAATATTATAGATGACGCCACTGAAACCTACCGAGTGCAAACGTAATTTTTCGAATTTTTTTAAAATAAATTGATAATTGAAAGCTCTGGAATTATTAAAATATTGAATTGTCGTCAAGACCTAATAAATATACAAAATTTCCGAACTCTAGTGCATTAAGAAGTGAGTGAAAATCGATCACAAAATTCCAACCTTACATACATACAAACATGAAACATTTCGAACTTAGTAAAAGCGTTTAATAAAATTGTTTAGATAGAATGTGCAACTTCTTTTCGAAATTTTAATAAAACTAATAATAATTATAGATAATTCAATGCTGAGTTTCTCGAACAAACAATTTTCTGAAACCCTAG
>BGPR01013755.1:18796-40908 GCA_013235015.1 Araneus ventricosus | reverse complement strand
TCACCATTACGACTACCTGTGTGCCAAAATTCATGGCTGTAAGTGCGATAGATTCGTCTGGACATCACAGACAAACACACGCACACAAACCTTGCCTTTTATAAGCCCAAGAGCTAAACGGATATTCACCTTTTATCAAGTACTTTCATTAGTTATCAAACTTTCATACATTTTAAAAAACATTAATTAGTTTTAATAAGAAGATTCGTGAATGTTACTGATTTTCGTTGTTTCTTTTGCATTTTCCTAATGATTCTTTGTGTGTTTTCAAAAGAATCTCCCACCCCCTTCTCTCTCAACAACGCGAAATTTTCCGATACATTCACAGGAATATTTTTTCGTGAAATTGTATTTAATGTGCTCACATGACTATTGAAGTGCTAAGAATGGAACTGTGTATTTATTTTTTTCCCCTCTATATGACCTTTTGAGTTATTAAAGATCACCTTACGATAATGACCTTTTAGAAGCCTTCGCATCGTAAACACTGGTGGAAATTGGCTCCAACGCCGATTTTAACTTCCTATTTTAGAAATATTCATTGAATTGAAAAAATATTATTAAATTAAATTTTAATTATTATTTTATTATTAACTAGCAGTACGCGCACGGCGTTGCCCGTGGAATCAGGACTTCAAAAAGTGGGTGAAAATAAGTGCACATAATGGCACGAAAAAGTTTTGAAAACAAAAGCAAAAAGTACACATTATTGATATTCCCGCTTATTTCTCTTTGCGAATGACGTCACCTGCCGCGAAGAAGGTCACGTTGCAACAATGCATTGTGGGATGGTCCGGAGAATCTCTCGCTGTTAAATCGCGCTACGAAAAAACTGTTTGAACCGATCAGGGAAAAATTAATTTTTAAAAAACGAAAAAAGATATTTCAATAGTTCTTGTTTTAAATCGGACATAAACGTGCCATTTGTAGGCTGAAAAAAAATGAAAATTATAGAGATGTTAGAACGTCAGATGCGATAATTTAAAGAAATCTTTATTAAAAATTACCATAAAAGTGACTATTTTTCAAAATTTTTTCAAAATTCAGTAAATTACGTTAAAAATTCAAAACTAACTTCATTAGAACGGAAATCGCATGCTCTTTCCGATGGTGTATATATTTTTATCGTAAATTTATTCGTAACTATTCTATTGAGAAATTAGTGCGAAAAATCAACCAAAACAACACAAAACATTAAATAAAAAAAATTCTAGAGTAAAATTTAAAATTTCGGCTTCGAGGTGCATTGAGTCACCATTACGACTACCTGTGTGCCAAATTTCATGGCTGTAAGTGCGATAGATTCGTCTGGACATCGCAGACAAACACACACGCACGCACACAAACATTGCCTTTTATAAGTATAGATAATAATTATTATTTTAATTAAAAAATAAAATAAACATACTAGATTTTCTCGTACTGAAATCTCGTTTCACTGAGGCCCGGCTTTGAGAGATTCTACTGTATTTCGGATTGCAAAAAAATCGGAGGACGAGTGTTTTTGTGATGAGACATCGAAACACGTTCTGATAGCGAACACCTCACAAAACAAACACAAAAAGAAGCCGTTTTGTCCCTGAAATTCAATAAATTTGATATGAGTTTCTGTTTAATATATAATAATAATAATATAATATATATATTATATATAATATATATAATATAAAATAAAAATGTAATATAATAATAATAATAAGCTCTGTTTAATATGAATAGCACAATCAGGAATATCATATAATAATTTAAGAAAAGCACACAAGCATATTCGTATAACTCAGGTTTACAATATCTTAATTAAAATGACAGAATGACAGGCGAGATTGATAATAAGGAGAAAATGAAACATTTGCTACCTCATGTGGAAAAAGTAGTAACCATAGAAAAAAACTGTTTACTTGAGTAACAAACTTATTGCTTTTCGATGACGGGGCTATTTTTAGACCTACTTGCAGTCTCAAATAATGGTCATTTTTCTTTTAGTGTATTGATAGTTTTGTCCCTAGTCTTATATTACGATAATAAGCTGTTTGTCATCTACTACAGAGCTCTAGCCAATCTCAGGAGAGTTGCTATTATTTTTTAATATTCTAAAAGGTCTCTGAAGCTTTGATATTAATCCATAGATATATTTATAGATAGACAGTCCCTGGATAAATTATTATATGCACCACAAACTTTAAATATATTTAATAAATGAAGTTCTTTTTACTTCCTCGCATACGAAGTCTACAAAGAGAAAGTATTGTAATCGTTAAAAAATTCGAACTCGAGATTTTGACGAATCTCCACGTTTTAGACCTCCCTGAGTCCGAAAAACACAATTTTGGAATTATGTCTGTCTGTCTGTGAACACGATAACTCGAAAACTATTAGAGCTACGGAGATGAAATTTGGTATGTGATTTCTGTACATAATTTGTAGGTTTCTATCAAATTTTGGACAAAATTCGTCAACGGAAGTCTGTCTGTATGTTTGTCAGCGGCCATGTGAACACTATAACTCAAAAACTTGAATAGCTAGATGGATAAAATTTTGTACACAATTTTATCGTCGTGAATGTAGGTCCGTATAAAATTTTGGCCAAATCCGTCAAAAAGAGGCCTTCAAATTGCACAATCAATTTCTTTTTATCCGATTCTCATGCGCACGCATACTGGTAGCAATCTGATATTGTTGTAAATTTTATTTACAACAATAAATAACGTTTTCAAACATGAATTGTAACAATTTTTTTTATTGTTGTAAATAAAATTCAAACCCATCTCATTATTTCAGCAAATCTTTTATTTACTCGCTTTTGCAATTGTTACGGTTGTGGTAGTATAAATTGTTTTCTTGGGAATCGAATTCCAAAGCAGAATTTTATCTTTAGTAATCATTGCATTGCCTACTTTATCGCACCTGCTTCAAAGTAATATTTTTTTGAAACTTGGCAACAGATATTTGATTTCAGGTTTGTTTGTTTGTTTCACTTTCTCGTATACGAAGTATACAAAGAGAAAGTATTGTAATCGTCAAAATAATTCGAACTCGAGATTTTGACGAATCTCTACTTAGAAAGTACACGAGAAAGTTTAGGGAAGACCACTCCCGCTGGTTTATTACTTTTTTTTTGTGAAATGATTCCTAAATACGTTACTACAATATATAATGTACGACTATCTCTACTAATAATAAAGGAGAATGTCTGTGTGTTGATGCTCTGCAGGGCACGCAGCTCGAGCTAGAGCTACGAAATTTGGTTCAAACATACTTTGGAGGGTGGGAATGTGCACCTCCGAGCACTTTTCCAGACATTTTAATTAGAATTTTTATTAATTAAAAATTAAGCGAAATTTCGTCGTTTATCTTTAATAACTTTTGAAAATATTAAAACACAGAAATTATTTATACACCACCTGAAAGTGCACAGAATTACCTTTCCAAAGATAACAATTAAGTTGTCGTACGATTTTTTTCTCTAATTTTAATAAATTAAAAAATATATTTTTTGGCATAATTTACAACAATACTTTCATTGTTGCAGCGCAATTCAAACCGTTTTCATTGTTTAAACAAATATTTATTTGCGAGCTTCTCTTCCATTGTTGAAAGTTAAGGTAATTTTTTTTATGTTAATTATATGTTTTAATCAGCATATTTTTATCAGCTAACATGTTGCTGGAAGTAAAATGCGCCGCTCCATTTTAAAGTTAAAATCAAATGCATATTTTCAAGGGGAATGAGAGTGAAGATGATGCCATTGTTTGATACATGACACATACAGCAGTTCCTCGACTCCATTCAGGACGTTCATGCAGACGACGAACAGAATAGGTGGAGGGCTACTGAAAGAACATGAGTTAAATGTCTCTCACGATTTGGAATTTAAAATTACTTTGTTAAGGGAACCATGAATATCGAATTATACACAAGAGATTCAATTGAAATTACATTCCCGGCGAACAAGCTGGTCGCCGAAGGCGGCTAGTAATAAATAAAATAATGGTAAAGCAATATTTATTATTAAATTAGTATTTTTTTTTTTCATTTTAAAAGATGGTGTATAAATGTTTTTGTGCAATAATATTTTCGGAAGTTATTTAGGTAATTTTAATTTTGATTTCAATTTTGCTAGATTTTTTACTAATTAAATCTAGTTAAAATTTCGATAAAATTGATCCGAGGTATACATTCTCACCCCCAAAGTATATTAGGGGCCGTTCAAATATTACGTAAGCATGTTTATTGGCCCCCCTCCCCCCTTGTCAGCAAAAATAAGCAAATCGCAATCCCCCTCTTATAATTACGTAAGCAAACTGCAACCCCCCGTTCCTTTTTTTTACAAAACGTATAACAGTAATAATCTAATTTTAAAAATTTTAGGACTTAATTCAAATAAAAAAACTTTAACTCTGCTTAAAATGAAAATAATAATATTAATAATAATAATTTTTTTTCCTTACTATTTCAAGTTTAAGCTTACAAAAATCAAGTTTAATTTTCTTTTGCCAAATTTAACTTTTTTTTTCAAATTTAATTTTTTTAAATTAAATTATTTGTGCAAGTTACAAGAGATTTTCGGAAATAAAGTGATTTTAATGTCTTACGTAAGCACCACTCATTCTCCCCCTCCCCCCTTGTCAGTAAAAATAAGCAAATCGCAAACCCCCTCCCCCCCTTGGGTGCTTACGTGAAATTTGAACGGTCCCTTATTGCTAAATTTGGTAACTGTAGGTCAAACGGTTTTGCCTGAAAAGCGCCAACAGACCTACATTAAAAAAAAAACTTATTATACTCAAAAATATTCTAGTACTTTTAAATACAAAATATCCAGAACTATTCAACTGAGCGGAATGATACATACTTTTCTTGTTCTGCCGACTTATAGTTTTCTCGTTCTATAGTAACTAGAAAATTGCTAGTACCTATGAGGTCTAAAAAAGCCTAAAATGCATTCTACGTTCGCTATAGTACTCTTTTGGTGTTTTTTTCATTGGCTGCTTCTCCTTTACAAATGGTTATCATATCTTGAAATGGCATGTGATAGACGTACATATCTAGAGGGCGAACAGAAATTCCTGCGTGTCGTACCACTATTTAAAAAATAAAATGAAGTGATGCATTCTCCGCCGTGGCGAATCTCTCCGTGAAAGACTGAAAATTCTCGCCACGCGTGCTGGAAAGAGGCCAAACAAATTTAATTCTGTACTACGCACGAAAGAGTTGAATATATGAAGAAAGAAACTGCTTTTGAAGTATTCTAGCATATTTTATAAAATGCGTTTTTGAATTATAAAGTAACGAAAAATGGAGTGAGAGAAGGGTTTTAGTGCTGTAAACCAAACATGGAAAAAATTTATTCATTTAAAAATTAATTCGTAAATGTTATTTTAATTGAAAATCTACAGCTGCAGTTTTTTTCTGCATAAAATGTCGAATGAATTAATCCTTTATATCTTGCCAATACTTAAAAAGTACCGCTTTAATCTCGCTTATATCTTCGTAGTATGGTAATTCCCTGGTGTTACTTTCGAAAAAATAAGAATGCAGTTCCCACAGCAAGCTGAAAATGGCAGCTGAATGCAGAAATTAATTTTTTAAATTATTAATTAATAATTTGAATTAATGAAAAAGGTTTTTTCTTCTTTTCTGCAGAATAAAAGGTAATTTTCTGCATCAAAACTTATCTAATAATGCAAATATAAATTAAAAAGTTGCTGGTAAATTAATTCGGGAGATAAAGGGTTAAAATGGGCTAAAACTTTTGAAAGAATCAAATAATGAATATAATAGATGAATTTTTTTAAAAATACAGGGATCTTAACTGTGAATTGTTGAGAAAACTAATTTACATTCATAAGAATATTTCGTTTTTAAAAAATTTTCTGGTCTCTTCACATTTATGTCTTGAATAGAACCCATCCATTTGCACTGTTTAAAAAGGTGTACAACAAAATTTTGTTCTAGAAATAAAACATTACCAAGTAATATTTTATCTAAGCGGATCTATAAGATTGCTCATTTTATTGAAAAGGAAAATACATTATTTATTTTTATCATTTTTTTTAACTTGACTTGTTTTATGTTTATAAAGATGGAATTTTGATCTTGTGAAGATAGAAATTTGGAATGGAAAGATGGAATGGATGTTTGTTTTTCACGCACTTCCTAGTGGGCTGGAGTTTTGAAATTTTGTGTACCTGTGAGTTCTCGATGACGATATACTATTTTAATACTTCCAGAACTTAATTATTCAGTTAACCGATTAATTTAATTAAATTTTGAATCCATAGTAGTGGCACCACTTTGTGGTGAATTTGAAAAAGAAGCATCTACATCTACTACTAAGGCTTGTGAATGAATGAACTTTGTTCAAAAAAATTATTAACATTTAAATATAATAGGATCATATTCAGGGCTATTTCATTGAGTGTAATGCCACAACGTTACCTTTACCAGTGCTCTCAAACAGTGGTGTAGCTGCAATTTTTGCCGCCCGGGGCGTTCTTGCAACATGCCGTCCTCTCTTTACAAGTTGCATAGGACACATAAATCTCAAAATGAAAAATAAAAAATAGGTTACAGATAAAAACATACTCTTAGTAACGTAATTCGCCGTTTTTCGCCCTCAATGTCTGCACATAGGTTGCGGCATCGCGTGTCCTCCACCAGACTCTCTTTCGCATATCGGCAATTTACCAACAGAAGGTGAAAAATGAGAATTAATTACATTAGTTATTTTTTTTATGCACACAGTGATTGAGGTAGTGCCTCTGTTCTTCTTAGCTATAAAATTGTTTTTCTGCATACTTGATTTCGCCGCCCCTTTCGAAGTGACTCCTTGGGCGGATCTCCCCCTCCACCCCCTGTAGCTACGCCACTGTGTCACCTACAGTTATATTTGTTATTCCAATATAAGAGAAAAAACTTATATTTATCAATTAGCTTTGCCTGCTTGCTGAGTCCCACGTGGTCTAGTGGTTAGGATACCTGGCTCTCACCCAGGAGGCCCGGGTTCGATTCCCGGCGTGGGAAGCTTCTTTTTCCTTCGCGATTTGTCTAAATATATTAATATATTCAGTTCAGTTACATGTTTAAATAATTGAATTTACGTTGTTTTTGTATTGATTTGGTCCTTCCTGTGTTCTAAGACATAATTCCAAAATTGTGTTTTTCGGACTCGGGGAGTCTGAAATATTGAGATTCATCAAAATCTCGATGTCGAATTTTTTTGTCAATCTCAATACTTTCGATTTGTATGCGAGAAAATAAAACGAAAAGTTACACACTTATTGTTTGCATTACTGTTTCATAGACAGCTTTGACTTTTATTTTTCCGGATATGTGAGTTTCTTTCGGAACCTAAGGATTGTGGATTGGAGAATATTTAGCAGATAACGCAAGGAGTGGGTTTCGCATCCTCCCCCACCTTAATAACAGGACTTAAGATACAATGCATTTCATTGAACTACTCAGGAGTCGTCGCCCTCAGCAAGTTCTCCCACTACTCTAGTCTTGTTGTATGATGAGAGCAACCCCCCCCCCCTTTTCGTTCTTTTTTACTTTCTTGTATACGGAAATAGAGAAAATATTGTTATAGTAAAAAAATTCGACCTCGAAATTTTTATAAATCTGCCCGTTTTAGCCCTCCGAAGTCCGAAAAACATATTTTTGGAATTATGTCTGCTTGTCTGTCTGTGAACACGATAACTGAAAAGAACATTGAGCTAGACCAGAGGCTCCGAGATATTGCTTTGCTTACATTAAGAAATATATCAATTAAGCTGAATGGTTTTGGTTGCTATGTTGTCATTCTTTTCTCAGCATGTTTTAGTCCAGCTAACATGCCGCTGGCCATAAAATGAGCCGCGTCATTTTAATGTTGAAATAAATATGTTGAAATCAAATGCATATTTTACAAGAGGAATAAGAAAGTGAAGGTAGTGCCGACAACGTGGAATGAGAGGTTACATGGCATGGCCAGTTATTTGACTCTATTAGGAACATTTATGTAGACAATGAACAGAAAAGGTCAAACGTCACTAATAGAACATGGGTTAAATATCTTCCACAATTTGAAGTTTAGAATTACGTTATTAAGAGAACCATGAATGTAAAATGACGCAAGATTTAATTGAAATCATATTCCCGGAGAACAAGCTGGTCGCCGAAAGCGTCTAGTAGATCAATAAATATAGATAAAACTCCTTCGCATAGAGGCTGATACAAGGCTTGCACCACTAAGACACGACAGTTTCACCCCCGTGATGCTAATCTGTGGGATCTTTAATTACCCTGTATATAAATCGTTTCCTTCCTTTATTCTACTGTATCGCTGTGGCGCGATGCCCTGATGGTAAGGTTTCGACGTCGTGACAGGAGAGTTTCAAGTTCGAAGCCCGGTTCCACAAAGATCCGTCATGAATGGGGGTCTAGTGCACGTTACACCTGATATCGAGGGTAACGTCCTCCCGTTGGTGTGAAGTGGAAATTTGGGGAATGGCTGCCGTATCCGGTGATAACCTCGTCATCTGACCACAGCTCAAAATTAAGAGATCTTCCCCCAAATACAGTAGAACCCCGGTAATCCGGACACGCGCTAATCCGAAACCCTCGGTAATCCGGACGGTCCATGGAAAATGATGCAAACCCGAATCCTGCGCTGATCCAACCCATGGATCAGAATGTTATTCAAAATATCAAGCTGAGATATCGCAAGTTGCTTCTTACGACGATTCTCAATGATCCTCGGCACAATGAAAACTTGGAAAAAACACAGACAAATGTAAATTTAAAAGATGTCGTGTTCAGTCTTGCTAACTGGGCATCTGTGTCTACATTGCTGACCAACAAGTCGTCGAACAATGTGCTTCCCAATTTTATTGATTCTGTAAACTCCATCAAAATTTCTCATTCTGAGACTGGGGCGGCACTCGAGACTTCATTACAGTGGGCTGAAGAGCAAAATTTTGAAGCACACGGAAATTATGCTCCTCAGACGTTTAAGAGACCGCGCATTTGAATTAAAAATTGGAACGGCCTCGCAAAGAAAAATCTCCGATTTTTTTGGACACTGATTATGTTCATTCACTTGCATATGTAGTAATTATGTATGTACATATCATGTTCATCCAATTTATCCATACAATGTTAGTTCATACAAATATACCATAGTACCTATATATACAATTTTTGAAAAAAGTGTTTTACGTTATTTTTTAAAAACCTCGCTAGTCCGGAAATCCTGCTAATCCGGACGTCCACGTGCCTGAATTCGTCCGGATTACCGGGATCCTACTGTAGTCCTTGTGTTACTTCAAAATGAACCATTAAAATTACTAAATTAAACCTTCTGTATCAACGCAAGTTCAATGACTAGACTTACTGCTATGAAGGAAATCAAGAATACGTTATCTGTGGGACTTAAAAAGGACCATCGATTTTATTTTCGAGTGTTTTAAAAGGGCATTTAACTGCTTATTCTCCCTCCACCCCCTCGCCTTTAAGAGGATGTTTCAGACTTCGACTAGTCCATAATGTAGAAGTTAATGGGCTTCGTAGAAATGCAACTATTCAGCCAAACAACATATAACGTCGAGTCGAAATAAACAAACAAATAACTAAAACCCTTGAATAAAAACATTTAAGAGGGCGAAATTTAAATTTTCTTTGAATATAACGACGATTCAATTACTTAAAATTCATGTGTGTTTGTGAACACAATGTGTGTTTTTCATAGAAATTCTTCCGGGAAAGGAAAAATTATTCCATTATTATTCACAAACAGAGTAAATCCATTCGAAACATGAAATTCTTTTGTATGATAATAGAATTCTAAATCCAAGGAGCATTCAAATGTAATTTTTCTTCTGCTAAGTCGGAGAGTATTTTTCCAATCCTGAAGCCAAAGAATAGAATTTCTCTTAAAATTACAGGTATTTGCGAATGAAATACCGGATATGTAGCAAACGATTTTTCACTTTATTTTGAAATATTCAATAAAGGTTATTTAAATTACAATTTTTTAAATCATTTCCTGAAAATGAGAATAAGAATCTGCTCCGCATATAAATTAAGTATATGTAAATAATTTATAGCATACTCTGGCTAAACTGTCATGGATTTTGTTTTAAACTGTTTACTGAACAACTCAAAATGTTTATATGCAATGCTGAACGTAAATGTATAGTTTAGTTTTTTTTTTTTTTTAAAAAATATTTTTGGGGGGAATTTTTTTCAGACTTTAAAGGTATAAAATTTAAGTTGATTGAAGAATAAGGTTTCAATAACTCTGTTATCTGTTTAAGAAAAACATTGATTTGTTCCATTTTGATGCCACACAAGGGTTATTTTGCGATGAATTTGGCAATTTTGAATTGTGGCTATATGACGACGCCAGCACCGGTGTTGTCACCCCTGCTCCAAACTTCTAAACCACACTGGCGGTAGGGCGCTTGACCCAGACGGATTTAATGTCACCAAACCCGCTTACACGAGGGATCTTTGGTGAAATCTTGTCTCGAACCACGTGCCATTCTGGCTATGTCGTTTTAATAAAAGAGATTTGTCTTAAATGTTAAGAAATATTTAATTGCTCTTTTAACCCCTTCGCTGGCAATGTCGTGTTTGATTCGAGCGTCGGATTACAGAATTTTTGATTTTTAAATCTGTAATCAAGTCAAAGTAGAAACTAATCTATACTTATAAAAGGCAATGTTTGTGTGTGTGTGTGCGCGCGCGCTGTCCAGACGAATCTATTGCACTTACAGCCATGAAATTTGGCGCACAGGTAGTCGTAATGGTGACTCAATGCACCTCGGAGCCGGAATTTTAAAATTTAATATAGAAATTTTTTTATTTAGTGTTTTGTGTTGTTTTCGGGCAATTTCGGCACGTTTACAGCTGTAGTATCATTTCTAATGATCGTTGAAAAACAATCAATTCACTATCGGATAGAACAAACAATTTTCTTTTTAATGAAATTTGTTTTGAGCTTCAAACGTAATTTACTGAATTGTGAGAAAATTTAAAGAAATAGTCAGTTTTGAAATCGAAATATTATTTTTTGTTTTTAAATTTGCAGCATCCGACGTTCTAATAATACTATTATTTTCCATTTTTTCAGCTGATAACTGGAAAGGTTCTGTCGGATTTAAAACAAGAACGGTTAAAATATCTTTTCCCGTGTTTTTTAATTAATTTTTTCCTGGTCAGTTGAAAGATATTTTTCCTCTAGCGAGCTTCCTCCCGCGACACTTCTCCAGAACGTTGCCGGCAATTTCATTGGCTGACGGGCATAGCGCAGGTGATGTCATAACCTTCAACTGGATGATTCCGATTATTATTTTCTGATTCGATTTTATATTTTGCTTGCTGTATAATAATCATTTTCACTTTGCTATTTTTTAATATTGTTTCAGATTAACGTACTCTGTACTGTTTTCCTACAGTTGAAATGTCATTATAACGGAGAAAATTAAGCGGGAAAATCAATATTGTGTATCTTTTGTTTTCAAAATTTTTTCGTGTCATTTTGTAGGCTTTTTTTTCCTTCTTCATTTTGTTGAAATCCTGATTCCATCCGTGCTCGTACTGCTAGTATGTACTAATACAAAATCACTTGGACAAGCTTAAGTATCTCAAGCGTCCTTTACGTTCTTATACAGATTGAAATATCAATAAATGTCCCTAAGATGTGCCATTTAGCTAGGAAGCAAATGAAAATCGTACATTAAAGGGTTAATAAGTTTCATGACGCTGAAATTCGCAAAACTGGAACACAGACAATTTTTCAATACTGCAAAAAATTTAAAATTTCTTGTACAGTGCACTCCCATTATCCGGGTTAATCACCGGGAGAGATCGCACGGAGAATAGAAAAACACGGATAATCCGAAAACTCCTTTTTATTAAAGAAAAAATCAACATCATTACAATAATATAAAAGTTACTTACATTCGAAATGCTGTATAACATCAAACTAGGAATTTTTCTTTTAATATTTACTGCTTTAAAAAAGTCTGCAATGCGTCTTTGCTTCTGCTGTTTGTTCATCTCTTGTCGTATATCGACACATATTTCGCGAATCGCAGGAATGTCACTGTAATCAAATCCTCTTTGTCCCATATAATCTAACAAACTTTACACAGATTGTAGAGCAGCAGAATGAGAAATTGTATTTCCTTCATTTAGTACATCTTCTGCATCAGTACTAGCTGATTCTCCCTTATCAAGTTCTTGAAGGATTTCTAATATTTATTTAACATTTGAAACGTTTCGTTTTAGTTTCAAACCACTCATTTTTACCAGTAGAAAATTTCACGCTACTAACTGACGATAAACAAGACGCAAAAACTAAAGGAACACGTGCGAAAGTGAAAGAGGACGAAGAGGTTAAAGAATGACGTGCTAGGAAGAAGCGTGTTCGTATGAGAATGAGCTAGATGTTTCATTTCTCGGGAAATTAGGGGTTTAAGCGGTAAAGATCGCACGTGGAGGAAAAAACATAAAAAATATATTCTTTAGCTACCGCCATCACGGCTCACAAGTTTCACGGAATGAGTCTCTCGATCGAGCATCGATTCTACATGCATGATAAGCGTGAAAATGTATCTCTTTAACTTTTTTTGTGAGTCCGGAATGAGCACGGATAATCCGCAAACCGGATAATCCGCGCACGGATAATAGAGAGTGTACTGTAGTTACTTGTCTGAATTTGTGTGGCCATGTTAAACTAAAATTCAAACGCGTTTAAATTAAAGTTCCCCCACATTCGTTCAAATATGTTAAACTTAAATCGTGCTGTTCGAAAAAATTAAATAATTAAATTACGTTAGAATCAGACAAAAATTTAGCGAAACAACCTTCGTAGGTGATATTCAACTTTCCTTTTATGTTAGTCACACAATTTCTAGTCAGTTTATCTTAGACAATCGGTGACTAACATGAAATGTCAAAATGACGCAATCAAGAAAGAATGTTTCCCTCCCATTTGATATACCTTCCTGGTACAGTTTGTGTCTTTCAAATGTGTTTCTGTTACAGTGTTGCTGAGCAACAGGAACCGTTGATTTACTCTTTAAATTGAAAGTAACAAGTTCTGGGCTTTCGTGCTTGGAGTAGGAAGTGCTATTTTACGTTACCTTTCAGTAGGGCACGAATGAACCTAAATAGACACGCATGCATAAAAACAATTGGACTCGTAATTTTATTCAGTCAAAGCTCTCAATATTGACCATTGCGAGATAACTGCTAGTTACTGTAAATTTTTCTCTTCCCTAATTAAATTATTTAGAATAAAACTTCCTTATATTTTTCCTCTCTCGACCTGTATTTTGTTCCAAAAATCTTCGCGGTCCCATTTTCAAACGAAAGGCTGTTCTGTAGCTCTGAAATCTATATTTATAAAAGGCAATGTTTGTGTGTGTGTGCGCGATATCCAGACGAATCTATCTCACTTACAGCCATGAAATTTGACACACAGGTAGTCGTAATGGTGACTCAATGCTCCTTGAAGCCCGAATTTTAAAATTTAATCTAGAATTTTTTTTATTTAATGATTTGTGTTATTTTGGGTCATTTTCGGCACGTGTATCTTTTCTAATGATCGTTGAAAAACAATCAATGCACCATCGGATAGAACAAACAATTTTCGTTCTAATGAAGTTTGTTTTGCATTCCTAACGTAATTTACTGAATTTTGAGAAATTTTTAAATAATAGTCGCTTTTTGCTAATATTTTTAATTTTTAATTTCTTGCATCCGACGTTCTGATGATGTTATCATTTTCATTTTTTTAGGTAATAACTGGAACATTTCTCCTTTATTTAAAACAAGGACTGTTAAAATATCTTTTATGTTTGAATTTTAATTATTTTTTTTTCTGAAGTGTTAAAATATTTTCGCTTCATTATTTCCTCCGTGATTCTTCGTAACGAAGGTCGCGGTGTTGTTTCCCAGCATGCATTTCGTGGAAACCGTGTGACGTCATAATCCCCTCACTTTCAGCGAGATTTTGCAGTACGATTGTACCTGTCGTCACGTCGAGAGATCATGCTTTTAATTTGTTTGTTTTTTATACTTTTTGAAGACTGATATTTTTAGTTACAGAAGACATGTTCATCCTGCGTGCCCTTTCGTTGAAACTGAAAAAAAAAATGAAATATGACCTCAAGGAGCTATTTACATAATGTGGCTTCAAAGTTTAAACTTGAAGCTAAAGATTGTGAGGTTTTTTTTTAAAAAAAAATTGTTGAAATTCATGATGTCACGGGCAACGTCGTGAAGGTACTGCTAGTTGGAAAATAAAGCATGAAGGAAATGGCGTTCTAATTCTGCATGTCACAGGTAAATTCTCTTAAATAACAATTTTAACATTTTATTGGAGAGCCAAAATAGAAAAAAGGACGCAATATTACGACAACTAGCAGTTAGATCGCAGTCACATGACATGTTTGTGATGTGACTGCGAGTTGAACTGTCTCCGCTTAAAGAGGATAGGAGATATTACGTTAATAGAATCAATTCATGCCCACGTGATACCCGTCAGATACGCCGCGAGAATTTAATTTTGGAATCCACTAGACATCTTGCAGGAATAAAAAGGACACAGCGTTAGACAACGGACAAGTATATATGAGATGATATGCGCAGTGACAGAGACCTGGTTAGGATAGGTGGCGCGCGGAGCATAATATAATTTTTTCACCCCTGTCTTTCATCAGTGGTGTAGTAAGAGTAAGCAACTTCCAAAACATGGTAGCAGAGAATTTTTCGGCCTTTAGTCATATATATGTATTTAAAATAATTTGACAAAACCAGATGGTCATTACCCCCAGTCCCAACCGCTGAACCGATTTCGATAATTTTTATTACATGTGGAAGCTTTTGACACCTACCCTCTATTTCCGAAAGATATCGGGGGAAAAATACTCCACTGTACATTCTCTATGGGGGAAAACCTTAAGAGTCCCCTAGTCCCAGCCACTGGACTGATTTTGACAATTTTTAACGTAATTCCTCCCATTGGGGTCTCGAGAAAGAATTTGATTCACACGCCAAAACGCCACAAAACTTGGTATGGGAGATCCTCTATATCGCGGTAACTACGTATGTTAAAAACATAACTAATGTCTTATTTTAGAGATAAAGGGTATAAAAAAAAATTGAAAATCGGAATTATAGTTCAGCGACTACTGAGTCGCAAAGTTGGCAAAAATACGTATGAATTGGTGACGCGATGCTATATATCTCGGTAACTACATATGTTAAAAACATAACTAATGTCTTATTTTAGAGATAGAGGGTAACAACTGAAGTTACAAAAAAAAAACTTACTTAAACTCAAAAACTTGCGAGAAGCTACGAGAAACAAAAGAGTCGCGCGAGTAAAGTAGTCTTACTCCTTTAACATCAGCGGCTGTTTGAGAAAGACAGCCTCCCGTCATTTTTTTATTTCATATGCAAGTTTATGACGCCTATATATGCCATCAAGGGTCGCCTTCCCCCCGTCCACCCTCCATTTTCATATATCGCCAAATAAAACTTTGGCAGAGTCCCTAAGCCTCTACTACCGCCAATTCGCCAATTTATTTCGCCAAGTTGTGAGCATAGCCCGGTCACGCATAGCCACAGGCCGTTAATATTACGGGAGAACAACTGGTCGCCGAAGGCAGCTAGTTTGGTTTTAAAAAGGAGTATGAGAGTACTCATCGAGTCGACTGTGTCCATACCCTCCCGCCCCCCTCGTCGCAACGCCACTGAGCAGTTACTGCTCTCATGTACTGCAGCGTCACGTGAATTTACTCTATCGCGTTAAGGAGCTACTTAATTCCTGTCTATCTTAGAATGTACTGCTCTTCACAGTATGCCATTATGGACACGTTGTAATTTCGTCTCATGACTCACCTTTAACGTAAAAACGGATACTTACAGCATTTTATTGGCTCAAGAATTACAACTCTAGCAGTAAAGTGTCTCTTTTATTAGTCCTTTTCTCTTTCTGAATGAATTTAGTCTTGCAGGCGTAAGATGATATTTCATTTTTCATTGTCGTTTCTGGGATTATGTCATCTTATTTCAGCAGGAATGAATCAAAAGGATGTCACTTTTTATGCCTAATTTGAACGAAGACCTCTGATTATTATTATTATTATTATTTTCATCCGGAGTATAGAAAGAGGGAGAATATTAACATTGAGATATTAATGAATATTTACGATTTAGACTTCGCTGAGACTTAAAAAACCATGTTCTGAATTACGTGCGTCTGCCAACGCGATAATTCAAAAACAGAATATGCTAGCCAAAAGAAAATTGTATACAGTAAGACTTCGATTAACGAGGTCTGTGACGGATAACCAAATAGATGGATAGAAGAAATCTCTTAATACACTTAATATATGCGGTAGCATGATTTCACTGTTGGCTTTATACAAGGTGTGTTCGAAAAGTTCGGTGAATGGTCCCATAGTAGAATAACCGCGCTGGTTCGGATGCTGCCCTCACGCAGACGCATTGAGAAAGTGCATTGACTAGTGCCCCCTAGCGTCCAAATCACGATAATTAAGCGGAAGTGCGCGCTACGACCAATTTAACGAGTCAGTGTGAGAAGGCGCGTCACTGCGAAATGGAGCAACGCGTGAACATCAAGTTTTGCTTCAAATTAGGCAAAACGGCGACGGAGACACACGAAATGTTAGTGAAAGTGTACGGTGTAGACGCAGTGAGTAAAAAGTATGTTTTTGAGTGGTTTAAACGCTTTAGAGACGGAAAGGAAGATATCAAAGATGAGCCGCGTTCGGGTAGACCAGCAACAAGCACAACTCCAGACAGCATCGAACGAGTGCGACGGATGCTTGCGGATGATCGACGGCTGTCTTTGAGAATGATAGCAGAAGAATTGAAGATAAGCCTAGGCAGTGTGAGCAACATTATTCACGAACATTTGCAAAAGCGTAAGGAAAAAGTCTACGCTTTTCCGACATTGCGCAAATCCAGTAACGTGTGACAACGGTGCTTCGAGAGATACCGAAAGAAGCCTTTGCTGACAGTTTCCAGCAGCTGTACAACCGATGTCGAAAGTGTATTGTATCTAATGGTGATTACTTTGAATGCCAGTAAAGGTATTTTGTTTGTATACATTGTTTCCTTTATTTTATGAGACCATTCACCAAACTTTTCGAACGCACCTTGTATGAAAATGAAAATAAAATCCTTTATAAGTGATTAATACATAATGTTGCATTTAATTTTGTAAAATAATGAATATAAAAATAGTAATGTACAAAAATGTATTGTTATTATTCGTTATTTTTTATTATTTAGATGATGACGAATTACTGAAACTGACGGTTAAACAAGTGACGGTTAATCGAAGTTTTACTGTATAATCTTTTCGTAAAAATTTCTGCTTTCTATCAGTTTTTGGAAGAAATCTATCTACGGAAAGATTGTTTGTCTGTCCGTCCTTGTGCATGTAAACCCGATAACTCAAAAACTCAACTAGCAAGGTAAATGAAATTACTAACATAATAGTCTAGATGTGTCTCTCGGTAACGCTCTGACGTCACCAACAATAAAATTTGCGTCATAGCACTGCGAGACGTTAAATAGTATTATTTCATTGTTAGAGAACCTAAATTTCAATAATTTTAAATTTAAAAGAGTAATTGTCGTTCTAATTTCAAATTTAATAGCTCTAAAATAGTGAAATAAAATTTGCTATCCATTGATATAAAATTTATCTCGCTATGATCAATAGTTCCCTAGAAATTATTATATTAATCATATATTTCAAATTAATTTCCATTTTTTAATAGAAAGTAATAAATTACGTCAGTGGTATATCATGCGCGTGATATAGTTTGGACGCGACGATGCATCTGATTATTTATTGCAATCGTGATGATATAATTTGATAATATTTTTTGGCAACGTTTGACAAGCAGAGAAGTGCTTTGTTTTGATTAGAATTTCGAAAAAGAATTCCTTTGAAATTTTAACTTTTGACTTACGTTTGACAAGCTGCGATTTTCATTGTTAATGAATTATAGTAAAATTGTTAAACAACGAAAAATACTTCACACGGAATGTTGTTTACCAAGAGGTTTTTTGAATAAAGAAATATGTAAATAAAAAAATATATATTTCCTGTCATAAAACATATGTTTATTTTATTTGTTTTCAATCAGTGTTAAACATTTCTCTCGCATATATATCTATTTAAACGCGTCAAATTTGACGGGAAATCTCTAGAATGAAGAGGCAATTTGCACCCGTCATATAATGACGGGTGATTTTCTGGTTTATTAATAGAATTGTAGATTTGTATCAAATTTCAGACCAAATACATCAAAAGGTTCACTGTCCGTCGATTTGTCAATTTGTGTTTGTGTAAACGCGATAACTCAAAAAAAAACTAGATGAGTGAATGTTAGTATGATCTTGAACCCCGCAAATTTAAATCTAATTCAAATTTTGAACTAAATTCGTCAGAGGGTTCACTGTGGGTCGGTCTGTCTTTTCGTATGTTTATGAACGAGAAAGCTCAAAAAATAGAATAAACTAGGAATCTGAAAATTGTTATTTAGCTTTGACGACACAATTGTAGATCTTTTTCAAAATTCGGACCCACGCCGTCAATGGAAAGATGTCCTGCTCCAATATTCAATTCTCTCCACTCTACAAAGAATCTGAGTACTAAATGTGTCATATTATTGTACTATACGTGTGTTATTATTATATAAGTATATGAGAAAGTCGAGAGGAGAACACTCCTGTTGGTTTATCTATATATAAGATAAAAGTACTCTATGCACGCCCAGACCGTTTGACTTACTGGGACCAAATCTCGTATAGTGATGGATTAAAGCGGGCAATTCACATGTATTCCAAACTGGAATTTTTGGAACACGGGAAGGAAAAAGCAATCGTCGAGATCGAAAACCTATGAAATTTAGAACAAATGATTCGAACCGATGGAATTCCAACTAAATCAAATTCCAGTACTTCATGCTCCGATTCCCATTTGAGACCTCGAACGAGGCTAGACGGTACATCAAAGGATTTGACTAGATTGGCACCTCGCTTCGAGGGTAGGAAATCGGAAATCCGCTGAGTGGGGGGGGGGATAGCGGGAATAGAAGAGAGACCTTTGCTCCCCCCAACCGCCAGCACACTTTGAAGCCTCTAGTGAATGACGTGCCTGGATTTTTCCATTTAAATGGGTGGGGGGAAAAACGAGCTTAGGTCAAATGGCATGGCTAGAATTGCCGGCTTAACATAAGAGGGATCCCTAACGCCGTAAAAATTATTTTGAAATTCGAATTAGATTTTTATTGCTTTATTGTTAAATGGAAAACTCGGTTTTTTTTGCGTATTTTCGCGAATTTTCTTTTTTCTCCATTATTATTTTACATATTCTCGAGAAGAAAAGTTCTGCTTCCGGTGCTTTAATTTATTAGTTCTTGCATGCTTTATTTGATTTATTTATTTATCTTTATATATTAATCTTTTTGAGCCTATTGAAGAAAGTTGGTTGGAATAAAAAGTTTTATTTTTTCTCTTACAAATGATTCGCATCGGAAACAAGAAAAAATCGTTTTCTTGCGTTCTTTTTCTCTCTTTTTTTGTCTTTTGATGTTTTATTTTGCAATGTATATTTTTATTAACATTTTGTTCCTTCTAAAGATTTCTTTAAGTCTACATTTTTAATCAGCAACACCGGGAAAATTCTGAGCAGTATAATTGTTCATTGTAAAGATGTATTAGTTGTTATACGGTTTATTGTTTAAAAGTTTGAAATAAATGCTTTTTCTTTCCAAACTTCTCGAGTTTTCATTCACACCATAGTGTTACAAAGTAATAAAAATGCTGAATTTGAAAGTTTTAATTCAACAAGAAAGGGTTCAAAGAAGATTTACGTTTGTTGTGGAAAGTTATTGACAGAAAAAAAAGAACCGGAATATGAAAACATATGGATCTCGAGCAACGCCTTGCTATCAGCTAGTTTTATATAATCTTAAAAAGTTACCTTTTTATTATTCTAGAAATGACTTCAGAAATTAGTGGCAAGGGAAGAGTTCATAGAACACTAACCTTATTCCCGCATCTTATGTAATTAACCTTCCTCCGGAAGTTTAAAAATATCGCCAGACACTCTATGCATTGTTTCGTGCAGGCTTTCATTTTATCTGCTCGCCATTTTGTGTTTCAATATTTCCTTTTCCTCTGACACCAGATGTTTTGTGTATCAAGTATTTTTAATTTCCTCGTTTTCTGTGGAAGAAATGATTTTCTCTTCAATTGAATTTTTGGTTTTATACTTGTAATAGATGCTCTGCATTAAAATATAGCGTAAGAAATACGTTTTATAATGGATTCGAATCTATTAATTGTATTCATCTGATCAATGCCATTCCGAACTAGAATTAGCTGATGTTAAAAAAAGACAACTAAAAAGGAATACTTGATTTACACGGTAGATTTATTCTTCGATAACGCTGTGTAAAATGAAATCATTCAAATGGAATTCACACTCTATTTGATAATATATCGACTGCCCAGTTCAAAAGGACAACAATTAAAAAAATATTTTTAATAGACGCATTTTAAGAGAAAATGTGAAATGAAATCATTCAAATGGAATTAACATTCTAATTTGATATTATATCGACTCCCCAGTTCAAAAGGACAACAATTAAAAAAAAATTTAATAGATGCATTTTAAAAGAAAATGTGAAATTCCTTAAATGGTTTAAAACAGCAACAATTTCAAACAAAGCTTACGAGTTTAGAGAGAATCAATAAAACATTAATTAGGCGCAGATGCCATTGGAAATTTCAAAAGGCAATTTGAAGTATCGCTGTTTGCAAAATATTACCACAAAAAATCTAATTCTGCCTTTTTTCAGTTTGATAGTGCAAATTCATAGTGCGCAATGGGTTCCATCTGATTCAATTTAAGCAGTAAATTTCACAAACAGTTTTAATATTGAACCTTAACTATATAAAAGGGCTGCTGGTTTCCCGGTTGCATAACTGCACAAAATTCACCTTAAAGAATGAAATTTTCCAAAAATCACTCTTATTCATATTTTCTGTACTTTAGATAGAGTGGTACAGGTCAGTATTTTATTAATGTTTGTTATGTTATGTACTCTACTGTATAGTTTAAAAATTATTACAAGTCAGTACTTAATTAAAGTTTCTTATGTACTGTACCGTGCGATTTAAAATTAATTTCGATAAAAGGAAGTCAAAGAATATAAATATTGTATACGTTTTATGATAAATTTCACAATGTCTAACTTAACTGCAGGAAACATAATTTTATGTGCACTCAACTGTATGAATGCACAACATTTTAAAATAAACAAAACATTAACACAGGTCTAATCTATATATTTAAAATAATTGACAAAACCAGAGGACGAGTACCCCTGCACCAACTACTGAACCGATTTCGATAATTTTTATTTCATATATGGAAGCTCACGACGTCTAGATATGTCATCAATGGTCGCCTGCCACCCACCACCCGCCATTTTCGAAAAATATCGCAAAACAAAACTTTGGCAGAGTTCTTCAGCCTCTACGACCGCTAATTCGCCAATCTATTCCGCCAAGTTGCAATGGCCTGTGGCTATTAATATTATTCGTCCATTAATATCATGGACGAACAGCTGGACGCCGAAGGCGGATAGTTCTTACAAAAAATAATTGAAACTTAATTGAAACTGTTCATTTATAAATTATTACACTAATGTGAGAAAGTAGCGTAGGATAAAAGAATCAAAACTAACAGTTTTTAATTTTTTAAAAGTCTGATAATGGCTGCTTCTCTCTCTCTTGGTCCTCTTCCGTTGTACTATGTCCCGTCACTTAAGCAACTGATAATTTATTCCTCAATTTTTTATGGAGATTATTTTTTTCACTAGGCCGGAGTACAGATAGTACAGAACTGGATAGTCAAGAATGTATTGAATATATTTACTTAGAAAATTTTAATAGAATGCCTCAGATAAAGATGTCTAAATAAAATCATTTTACTTATTTAATGTCCAAGACACAGACAGAAGAAAATTCTGTCTAAATTAAGTTATTCTGTTAATAATTTATTAAGTATT
>BGPR01013755.1:0-18786 GCA_013235015.1 Araneus ventricosus | reverse complement strand
ACACATTCTCGGACAGTAGAAAGAAAAGAGAAAACAAAATGGCAATATTTAATGAACTAGTTAGACAGTACAATAGAACTTTGATTATCCGGGGCTCTATCAACCGAGGTTCTGTTTTACCTAGTCGGTAAAAGAAAATCGAACTGTGTTTTTCATTTTTTAGTAAACTCGACAAATTTTCCAGAAAAGGTATCAAAATTGGCATCGGAGCCGATTTTCAAAGCATGAAGTAAAGTACTTGTAGAAGGTCGCTATCGGTAGGGTTACCATAATTGCCAAGCATTGATACGGGACGTTTAAGTGCTAAATAAATAAAACACGAAAAAAAGTGAGTAGATAATGGCTTATGTTACTCTGATAACAAATTAATAAAGTTTAAGCAATCTAATAAACTGAACACGTAGAATGATAAAAAAAAATATGCGAGATTAAGACTTTTTAGTCCAGTCATATTTCAAAGTTTATTTTACTTTCTTAATTATATCATTTTCTTCTTTCACATAATTATGAAATTGGGCGCAATTATTTTAAAATTACAATGACGGAGAGTTTAGAGAGAAAACGGGACAGAGAAGTAAAATACGGTGACAATCCCGTATACACGGGACGTATGGCACCTCTAGCTATCGGTAGGTGATCTTTTATAACTCAAGAAGTTATTTAGAGAAAAAAGAAAAATAATAACCATCGTTCCATTTTGAAGCACTTCGATAGTGATGTGTGGAAATTTCACGTATTTTCATGAGAAAAAAAAACAACACGGTAAATGTGTCGAAAAGTTTCGCGTTGTTGAGCGCGGGAAAATATTCTTTTGAGAACACCCTTAAAGAAAGCAAGGGAAACAGCAAAAATCAGTCACATTCGTGAATCCTCTCTTCAAAACTAATTACTGTTTTTAAAAATGCATGTAAGAAGTTTGATAACTAATAAGAGAGCTTTTCGTGTTGAGCGCGGGGAAATATACTTTTGAGAACACCCTTAAAGAATGCAAGGGAAACAGCAAAAATCAGTCACATTCGTGAATCCTCTCATCAAAACTAATTAATGTTTTAAAAAATGCATGTAAGAAGTTTGATAACTAATAAGAGAGGTTTTCGTGTTGAGCGCGGGGAAATATACTTTTGAGAACACCCTTAAAGAATGCAAGGGAAACAGCAAAAATCAGTCACATTCGTGAATCCTCTCATCAAAACTAATTAATGTTTTAAAAAATGCATGTAAGAAGTTTGATAACTAATAAGAGAGGTTTTTTTTGTTGAGTGCGTGGAAATTTTCTTTCCAGAACACTCTTAAAGAATGCAAGGGAAACAATAAAAATCAGTCAAATTCGTGAATCCTCTCATCAAAACTAATTGATGTTTAAAAAATGCATATAAGAAGTTTGATAACTATTCTAATAAGAGAGTTTTTAAAAATTTTAACCGCTTAACTCAAAAGCCCGAGAATACTCGTGCATCGAGTTATCGCAATTTTAATCTTATAAACTAAAATTGAATCATTAATTAGCTTTATAATTTGACACAAAAATTATGTAGGATCCATAAACATCTCAAGTATTCTACGCCTTCTTAGATGAATGAAAACGACAGCCCTTTCCAAAACAGAAGGGGTCGTCTTATTAGATAGCAAAGAAAATTATTCAGTTAAGTGGATAATGCGTGGTAGTACTTGCAGATTAATTTTTATGATTTCAAATAAACAATTTCGGAAAACCTTGTCGAAAGAAAAGAAGTCATGATTAATAATTTAGTCTCTGTGAACCGAGATTTCGATTATCCGAGGTGATTACGTTTCCCGTCAGGTCAGACATTTGAGGTTTTACTCTACTTCAGAGGTTTCCAATCTGTGGTACGGGTATCCCTGGAGGTACGCGAAGGACCATTTGGAGGTTCGCGAAATCAAAGTTGTTAATGGCGGAAGCAAAAAAACACAAGGGATTAAAAAAAAGAGAGAGAATTTTGTTTCACCAAGCGAATACTTGCTATTTAATAACTATATCACTTGAATATCTGGTTATTACGAAGTGTAATTTTTAGCTATCGTTATAAGCTAAAACTAAATAATTACAATACTGGTTTCATTTTCTTTGGCGTTGAAGTAATACTGTTTTATAAATGGAATAAAATGTAAAATCATAAGTTCTGCAAATGTTAATTCGAGTCATTTCACTTGTAAGCTAACTTAAGCGAAGCTTAAAATTATCGATAAAAACTTCTTTGCATATATGGGTGATGGGAGGGGGAGTTGGATATGATAGTAGGGGTGGGGGGGGGTCGAGAGAACAAAAAGAATAATCAAAGGGTACGCGATGAAAAAAATTTTGAGAACCCCAGCTCTACTTAAAAGTGCCTAATAATTTCTACAAATTTGGGCTCTGTAGAACTTAATGCATAATAATGCGACGTATAAATTTGAATGTTATAGCATTCATGTCATTTTGAATCACTATGATAATGAATGCTATCGCATTCATGTCCGCGAAAAGGTTAAAAGGTCGTGGGCCGACAATTTTTCATAACCAGTCAATATTGGTAAAATGATATGATAGAACGAGCTGACATTGTAAGCTATTATATCAGATCCATCCATCATTTTGATTGCTGTTACAAAATGCTGACTGTCGTATCATCTGCATCATTTACCGATGAAAGGAGATGTCATTCACTGCAATTATTTTCCACTTTTATGTTGAAACTATTATTTCATGCATTAGCGGATCTTTTATAAGAGTTACGAAACAACTTAAAGCACATTAGCATATCATTTGAAACTTTTGGTTTATTTTCACTTTAATTTCGCTGACGAAGAACATTACGGCGTCGGAGAGTGTGCAGTGTTAAAGAAGCTGGAAGATTTCTCTAAAAGCAAAGAATTATTGAAGAATTGGCAAATTACCAAAACTTTTTCCAACAACGTTTTATAACCATAATATACAGAGTGGTTATAATAAAAGAAAGTCTGTTCAGAGCGTAGTAGGATAAAAGTCAGAGCTAGTCAACGCTAGTTCTCGGTGGTATTCATTTTAGAACATAGGAAAACAGTGGCGAATCCAGGGGACGGGCTATCGGGCTGCCGCCCCCCCCCCCCCAGAGCTAAACCAAAATTCTTGATTTAATTTAAAATCACTACAACCGTTTGATCTTAATTTTCATTAAAAAAAATAGTAATAAAATCGTGACAACATTGCTTTTTGACTTGATAGGATCGAAAATTTTCCTACTTTTCTAGTCATTCCATTTCCATTTGTAGCGTTGGCGTGGTCGAAAACATTTTTCGGCCAGTTATTTCATTGTATTTTTTATTAAATTATCGAAAGTATTGTAGTGTTCTTTATTATTCTTATTGTCAGGAGAGGAAAGTCTGTAAAGTTAAAGTGTTTTGGTTTATATAAGCCATGAGGTTTGGCATTCGTCACTACGATACAAAATTTGTATGACCTCAGCACCCCCCAGACCCGAATTCTGGATTCGCCACTGTAGAATGGTGTCAAAAAATATAGTAATTATAAACCATTTTCGTATAAAAATATATACGCAGCATTTATATAAATATTTCTCTTGTGCGGCTCCCAAAACACGCGTTATTAGATATAGGATTTGGCAACATCTATAGCAAACAATGGATCATGTGATTTCACTTTCCAAACGTAAATATGTTATTGAAGTTGGGAAGACGAGAGATTCAGAAATAAAAAAAAATGGCTATTAACTTTAGATAAAATAATAAGTTCTCTAGAAATGGAAAAAGCCTATATTATTTGGAATAAAATTTTTTGAAAAGAATGAGTGTGATTTAAACATTTAAAAAATTTCTAAATTTGAACTTATTTTAACTACAAATGTACAATAAAAAATAACAATAAAGTATTTTTAAATCTGAAGCTTTTTTACCTCTTGGCGAGCTTTTTAACGGTTGGCGAGCTTGGCAGCAAATCTATTAAGCTCAACCATAAATGCTTTTTGATAGGACGCACAGTGTCCTCATTGTAGCGAGCGAAGAGAACAGATTTGCATAGCAAATTTGGGAGGATTGCTGCGTAATCCTTCTGGGTATTGGCGAGCGTTACCGAGCAGGGGGCAGAGCTCCCAATCAGTTTATACTTTTAATAAAACTGAGCTTGAAAGTAAATTTAATAGAATTAATAGCATTCAATATCTTAAAGATGTTCTACAGGAGCTTAGACATTCTTGAAACAGGATAAAATTATTCAATTACCTATAGAAGGGAAATTAAATGTGCTTTTACTAACAACTCTGTTTCTACGGTTTTATGTCGTATTCTACACTTTGCAGAATGTTTTCAAGATTGTAATATAGTACATATGCTTGAGTCAGTAGCATGCAAGAGTAAATGACTCCTGGACAGTCTTTTTTTTTCGTCCTATTGATCACATTTCACTTTAAAAAGCGATAATATTTAATCTTATTCTTGAAAATTTTTAGCGTATGAACTGCAGAGTTAGAAATTTGCTTATACAATGCTACTGATTATATTAAATCTGAACAACACTTCTTCGGCGTTAAGTAGGATTTCTTTTAAGATACATTGTATAAAAGTAAGAAGTTTCTTTGTTTAAGTTTGGAGTCATGTTTTTTTGTTAACTCCGCAATTGCAACAGTATTTGAATTACGGAATGCCGCTTGAGAAATTGATCTCTGCTCCTACGGATTGGAATTTGAATATTTGAAATTTAATTTCCAGTTTGACGAAAGCAGGGAAATATCTCCATCGATATTTTGTAATCATTATTGCTTAATAATATCTAATTAATACTGCATTTTAATCAAAGCGAGAAGGAACACGAGCTCATTAAAAATTTGGCTCGTGGATTTAATTTTCTTTCCATGAATTATTTTTTCCCTTAACGGTGTGAGGATAAAAAAAATAAAAAGTTTGCTTTTATTTGAAATGCTTAAATACCATTATAAAATAATTTGCTTTGTTGTCATGGCGATAACCCTACTCAATTTTTTTCATCTTCATTTGTTATCAAATTTGAATTTTTGCAATGGCATCATCATTTTTATTCTCTATAATTCAATACGCTCATTTTTCTGGATTCTTTCTTGGTAAGTTTTATTTCAAAATTTACTTTTCTAACATAAAATTAGTGATAATTTATTCCTTATTCTTCAAAATTTTCACTGTTAAACTCGCATAGTCACTAAAAATTTAAACTATTTTATTAGAAGTTTATAGTCAGCGTGTATGAACGATAATTTAAATTATTTGCTTTGATAAGCCATGTGTTCAAACTTACACTACGCACTGTTATATATTTATGCGATTCATTATTTTGCCTTTTTAAATGAATTTTGAATAATGATTTTTAATGATTAATTAATAGAATAGTTTGTTTATAACATTTTTTGGCTTTAACTAGAAGAGTTTAAAATAAAGAAATTATAATTTAAGTTGCTAAACTTTTGAGTTAATTAATTTTAATTAAAAATTATTTTTCTTGTATTCTTTACACTCATTTATAAAGATTTACTCAAAATAAAAAAAGTAGTATAGTGTAGGATTAAATATTGATTAAATATAAACTTTAATTTAGTATTTGTGGCTATACTTAAGTTGTATTAAAATATTTTTAAAGTATAAAAAACATGCCAAAAAAGTCTGAACATTTTAAAAGGCTTATGAAAAAAATGTTCGTTTCTAGCATTGCTTGAATTGTATTGTGAATGAACCCACGAACAGGAAATAATTAATTCTAAAATTTCAGAGTTTCCTGCTCGAAATGCACGATTTTTATGATTCATGATTAGATGATTCAATATTTTCACTTCATTTCTTTTGAAGTTCTTTATCTTAATAGGAAACAACCTGTTAAATTTGACCTTAGTAAATAAATATAAAAGTTTAATTTTATTCATGGTATATCATAGTGCTTTTGTAACAGAATCAGTTTTGCGATGAAAATTGCTAATTATAAAGGAAAGATTGATATTTTTTAAATATTTTATATGGTTTTTAAAATTTTAAGTTGCATACTTATTGATTTTGCTGTTACAATCAGAGCCATTCCTGGGTTGTTGACTGTCATTTGAAAGAATGGATAACTCTCCCCGTTCTTTAATGGTATCATAAAGAATATCTTAGAAGCAAAATTTTAGTTAATATTTTGTTAATTAATAATTAACTCATTAATTGATTAGGGAATTGACGAATTTAACTTTCACTGGTTTACCACACTCTTTCCAAAACTGATGTGAAACGTCACATTAACATTGCACTAAAATATACTGATTATTTAACTGTGTATGATATGAAAACTATAGAAACCAGATACGAGAACTATAATTCTTACGTAAAATCTTATTGTTCTTGGACGTATATTTTTAATTTTTCTATTTAACTTAACGAATTCGTGGAAACAACATCAACTATAACCGAATTTACCTGTTAAATTGTTATTCTAAAAATCCAATAATGGAAACAATTCTTAGTTATTTTTCACTTTGTTTCAAAATTTATGATATAAATATAATGAAAGATATACAACCATCATAGGGCTGAACACCTCCTGTGCCACGATCCGGAACGACCTTGGTTATAATCCTTTTGTGCACTGAAGGATATCAATAAACGGTAATTTCAATTTCATAATAAATTTATTTTATCTCACTCATATTAACAGGTTTATTGGAATCATTTGAACGTTTATTATTTGTATCATGAAATTGTTAATAAGAATTACGTATATTAATTTATCATTAAAAATGAACTAATTAAAAGCTAATTGTTAGAATTAATATTAAACCCTAATAACATTTCAGCTATATGGCTTTACTCTTTTACTTAAAACAGAAGTAAAATAAATATATGGATAATACCATGCTACTTTTTGCGGTGTCACCTCGAGTACGGAAATAAGTTTACATTTGAGTACTGGATTATTGGGTGTAGAGTGTGGTGTGGTGAGTGTATTGGTTAACGGTCACTTTTCCCAAACACGTGTGTTTTCTCTTTAACAGAGGGTTAACCGCATGAGATGTCCCGTAATGGGACTTAATTTGCATGTAGTGCAGAACCTGCCTTTACGATGCCATCAAGTAGATCATTCCTTCGGTACAGAAAAATATGTGCATAGAGCGGGATCTTTTAAGCTGGGCATTCACGAGAAGGCTAAGCTAGGCCATTTGTCCCAAGACCGGGTTTTTTCCCACCCATTTTAGTCAAAAAATTAGACAAAGCATTCATGGATGTTCCAAAGTTTGTTTTGAGACAAGGTTCAAAGTCTCAGAAGTCCTCCCATCCACGCTCCTCTTTCCCCACACGGGGGATTTCGAATTTCATTTCTAATCTCGACTCGAGGTTCCAATCTAGGCAGAACTATTGTTTTCCCGCTAGCCTCGCATCGAGGTACCAAACTGGAATCGGCGGATGGAGTTTTGGATTTTGAGTTCTTTTGAATTCCACCACTTCGAATCCATTTGCCTCCTAATCCATTCCTCTAAATTTCATAGGTTTTCGACCTTGACGATAGGTTTTCTTTTCCCGTGTTCCAAAAATTCCAGTTTGGAACAGCGGTGAATGGCCCGCTTTACGGATTATTATTCCACACTCTTCGGAGAGGAAGGGAGCACGTGAATGGGAAGTCCATAGTTCTATGCTGTTGACAAAGAATCAAAAATCAGACTGTCCCGTCTTATTCAGAATGTCTGGTCATTTTGCATTGACAATAAGATAACATGAGCCTGCACAGAGTTGTCTTATCCAATGGGGTAATTGGATTACAGTCTAAGGGCGCCATTGATCCAAAGGCGCTACAAATTTACTCCACCGATTTTTTTTTAAATTTAAGGGGACACATTACCTTCTCAACGTTATTATTGAAAATGTTTTGATAGTAGTGAAAATTAACAATCATATAAAATCGTCTTGAAGAGAAAAATTGCATTTTGATCATCTTGTTTAGTTGGCATTTAAATTTTTTAAAGAAAAATTCAACTTTTCAAAATCCTACTACTTTTTCAAATACGAATATTTTTGCTTCAAATTTTATTTTTAGATTCACTGAAATATATTACACGAAACTGTGCATGGATTTTATGGTGTATATAATATTCGCTTAAACATAGTAGATATTTTACTGAATTATATGGTGAAAAATGAGGAAATTTAGCCGTACCTCATTTTATATCATGCACATAAAAAAAACTAAGCATCTGAATGCTTATTGGATGCACATTTTTAACATATATATAACGATAAACGTATAGCAAAAAATTGAAAGCTCTATATTAAAAAGCAAAAAAGTCTTAGCATTTTGAAAACATGAAAGCGCAGAAAAGTCCGACATGGAGAAAAAGCCATTTAAAGTTGCAATTTTCGCATGTTTTTCATTAGTCATTGTAAATAAAAATCTAAATAAGATCTGAAATATTAATGGTACAAATTTGAAGTTTTGATATAATAAGTAGAACGATAAGAGCAACGAAATAAGCCCATAAAATGAAAATTGTTATTTTGGCCATTTTGGGGCAACGTGTCTCCTTAAACCAGAAAATTATTAATTTTTATTTTAAATATGAAAATGCTACAATTTTACCAAATTGTAAGGCGTTAACCAGGGAATAGGTGACTTTTTTCTTTGCTCCTTCATTATTTTATTATATGGGTATTTTCTTTGGGCCATAGGCATCCAGAGTTATAGTTACTCTGATGGGACGCCAAATAACTTTATTAGACGGGTATTTTCTTTGGACCATAGGCACTCAAAGTTATAGTTACGGCTCTGATGGGACGCCAAATAACTTTATTAGATAGGTATTTTCTTTGGGCCATAGGCACTCAGAGTTATAGTTACGGCTCTGATGGGGCGCCAAATAACTCTAGCCCAGGGCGTTCAATTTGTTAAGACAGACCACAGGCTGCATATGAGGGAAATTCATAATATTCTAAGTAGTGGCGAATCCAGGGGGGAGTCTATCGGGCTGCAGCCCTCTTAATTTTATTTAAAAGAATTCTTTATTTCATTTAAAATCACTACAACTGTTTTTTCTTAATCTCCCTTTAAGAAAAGTGCAAACATTTCTTCCTGGCTTTTGCCAGGGTCGAAAATTTTCCCACTTTTGTAGTCATTCCACTCATATTTGCAGCGTTGACACGATCAAAAGCATGTTTTTGCTAGTTATTTCATTGTGTTTTTTGTTAAATTATCGAAAGTATTGTAGTGTTCTTTGTGATTCTTATTGTCAGGTGAGTAAAGTCTGGAAAGTTCAAGTGTTTTAGCTTAGATAAGCCATAAGATTTCACATTCGTCACGACGATACAAAACTTTTTATACCTCAGCGCCCCCCCCCCCCCCCGACCCAAATACTGGATTCGACACTGATTCTAAGGAATTACGATACTGAATTGCAATTATCCGCCAAAATAGAGAGACCATTTTTTATGTATAGTAAAATTTGAGGAGAGGTGTTCTTCAGAAACTTGCCATTTTTTAAAAATTTAATATATATGATTTTCAATGTCTACCATCTATTTATGAGCTAATAAAGACACAATCCGCGACTTTTTATTCAAATAAGGATCAAAATATTGAGAACTGGGACTGTCCCGGCAAATCCGAGAATTTTGATCTTTGTACAAAGTGATTCATCTTAGAGAAATAAACATCCTTGAAAACAAACGATACTTCAAAAGAAAATGACTGAACAATTTATTTACACTTCTACGCCCAATAACTGTGCTTTTGTTAGTACTTTGAAATTCTCTACTCTTTTTACTTTCTCGTATACGAAGTATACAAAGAGAAAGTATTGTAATCGTCAAAAAATTCGAACTCGATATTTTGACGAATCTCCACAGACCTTCTCGAGTCCGAAAAACGCAGTTTTGGAATTATGTCTGTCTGTTTGTGAACGGTCTGCTCAACAACGGTCCGAGCTAAATGGATGAAATTTGATATGTGATCTTTACACATAATTTGCAGTTTTGTATCAAATTTAGACAAAATCCGTCCATTGAAAGTCTGTATATTTGTCCGTGTTCATGTGAACACGATAACTCAAAAACTTGAATAGCTAGATAGATAAAAATTTGGTACACAGTTTTATCATCAGGAATGTAGGTCCGTATCAAATTTTTGATAAATCCGTCAAAGGGTCGACTGTCTGTCGGTCTGTATAATCGCATACTTTTGAACGCAATAACTCCTAAACCCTATGACTTAGATAAACAAAAATTGGTGTGAGGTCTGCTAGCATTAATTGTAGGTCCGTCTCAATTTTTTTTGTTTCTATCGGTTCATAAAAAAGCGTTCAAATTGCATATTTGGTTTTCTACCCATTCTACGAAGGCCGCGGTGGTCTAGTGGTAAGGTTTCGGCTTTGGGGCCGGAGGGTTCCAGGTTTGAAACCCGATTCCACCGAAGATCTGCCATGTATGGGGCCTGTTGAACGCTAAATCATGCGTAGTGGCCAAACGCCCTCCCGTCGGTGTGGCGCGGAAGTTTGGAGAGGGGGTGCGAACTCAGATGTCGTCATCCGACCGTGGTTCAAAATTACGAGGTCCGTCCCAAAATAGCCCTCGTATTGCTTCAAAATGGGACGTTAATATAACTAAACTAAACTAACTAACCCCCATTCTAGGACGCAAAAAAAGAGGATCGAACGCTGAAGTGTTTTCTCCACCTTAGTGAATACCGCACATTCGAAAAAAATTGAACTCGAGATTTTGACGAATCTCCATGTTTTGGACCTCCCTGAGTCCAAAAACACAATTTTGGGATTATGTCTGTCTGTGAACCCGATAACTCAAAAACTAATAGAGCTAGAAGGATGAAATTTGGTATGTGATCTTTGCACATAATTTTAAGGCCTCTATCAAATTTTGGGCAAAATCCGTCCAGGGGAAGTCTGTCTGTCTGTCCGTGTTCATCTGAACACAATAGCCCAAAAACTTAAATAAATAGATTGATAAAATTTGGTCCACATTTTTATCATGAATAATCTAGGTCCGTATCAAATTTTTGACTAAATCTGTCAAAAGGTTGACTGTCTGTCGGTCTGTATAATCGCATACTTCTGAAAACGATAACTTTTAAAAGAAATAACTTAGATCAATGAAATTTCGTATTTAGTCTTGAAATCTTAATTGTAGAATTGTCTCCAATTTTCTTTTATATCGGTTTAAAAAAAGGCGTTGAAATTGCATATTCGGGGTTTTCTTCCATTCTACGACGCAAAAAAAAAAAAAAAAAAAATGGCGCGAGCGCTGAAGCGTTTTCTCCGGGAATACCGCACGTTTCTGGCGAGGCTGTGTATTTTTTCCCCACCCGTGTTAGTCGTATGCGAGAAAGTTTCGGGGAGGTCTCTCCCGCTGGTTTTTCCGAATGACAGGTGATTCAGAGGAGGAAGAATTCATCACGTTCCTTTTGACTAACTACTTCACTTTGATAACTAGACTCTAAACCTCGTAGAAGTTGTTTCTTGCAGAAGTTTTTCAGAAAATATTAGGTAGATTCCTTATAGTAAGTCTACGTATTGCAATGGTTCTCATAACACGACTTTCAAAATTTCTTCTGATCTTCACCGATCATGACCCCGAGAACCCAAAACCACCCTTCGTTAAAAAGTTTATATATATAACGCTTTTTCCCATGTTATCTTGTGAACAAGATAACTGAAATAATTTTGATTTAATTTTAACAAGCGTGGGATATGTTGTAAGGACAGTGAAAATCTGGGTCGAGTTCGTAGATGGGCTATCCAGCTCAAAGGCGGTGGAAATTTTCATTTCCCCATAAATCCTTTACAATTGAAAATAGAAAGAAAATTTAAATTAGGCGAATTATTGCCTTATCATAATGAACAATTTTTACTTTTAAACCTTTTCGATAGCTGCAATTACTTAGAAGTTATGAGCTGAAAAGTGATCTTCCCTCTCTTTCCCCTTCCCTCCCCCTTAACTTAAAGTACCTTTCAACCTATGCATGTTACCCCTTGTTGGAAAGCTCTCGTCATTTGCAGTCTCTTCCACCCTCTTTCATTCTTGTAGCTCTAATCCTTATGAAAATAGGCGAAATGTTCTCTTCCTTATATCTCTGGACTAAAGGAATCACCTTTGCCTTCCGGCTTGCCGACGGGGATTTTTTTTTAAAAAATTAAATGTAGGTAAACTCTTTACATATTATTAAAAATTAGTGACTGCCAGGAAAATCTCGATATCTGACATTCTGTTTTAATCGGCATCGGTTTTCAATTGATTAAAAATTAAAAATCGAAAAGTGTACTCACTATCGTTAGGTGAGCCGATTATTAGATTAATGTTCGTTACGCTTACGCTTCTGCAGCAAATTCTTCGATGTCAGGACGCCTCAATGTTTATCAATGGTTGATTGCTGATGGACAGTGAAGTGACGAACGATGAAATAGTAAGGTTCGTAAACACTGACAGGCACGAGCTTGAAGATCAGTCAAGTGATTTCAATGATGTTAAAATGACTTATAGAGATGGACAACACGCTGTTGAAGCAGCCTTGGAATGATCAGAACAGGAGAGGAAACCTCAGGTACTGATATGATGCTTTTCATGAGATGACATGATACAGCATCTAGAGAACACCGTTCTGTAGGAAAATAACTTACGAGCACAAAACTTAAATTTTTTTAACTGTAATAATTTAAATATGTATTGTTTCCATTTTAACGTAGGATTACGTTCCTCCCCCATTGAGGTCTCAGGAAGGAATCCGATTCACACGCCAAAACGCCACAAAAAACGTTGTATGAGAGTTCCTCTGCATCTCGGTAACTACATATGTCAGAAACATAACTAATGCCTTCTTTTAGAGATAAAGGGTAACAACAGAAGTTACAAAAAAAAAAAATTGAAAATCGGAGTTGTAGTTCAGCGACTACTGAGTCACAAAGTTGGGCAAAAATACGCATGGATTGGTGACGCGATCCTCTATATCTCGGTAACTACTATGTTAAAAACACAGCTGATGTCTTATTTTAGATATAAAGGGTAACAGCAGAAGTTACAAAAAAAAATCGAAAATCGGAAAAGAGTCACGCGAGTAAAGTAGTCCGATGCCTTTAACATCAGCGGCTGTTTGAAAAAGACAACCTCCAGTAATTTTTTTTATTAAGATAAGTCCAAATGGTTAGTTTGCTTGTTATTAAACTTTTCTTTGTAACTGAAAATACAATATATCGAGAAATATATGATTTAAAGGCATGGTGCAGAGAATTTATTGTACATAAAAAGTGTTACATCTGTCTGTTTACGAATTAAGTGGAAATTTTCTTTTACCCGACATCGAAAATCCCCGCTAATGTCGGATAACTTAAACTTAACTGTACTTATGTCCAAAAGAAAAAAAAGGAGATATGAGTCAAAATTTAGAGTTATTCCGGCTAATCTAGGATATCTGGTCGCTTTTGTTACTACATCATAGGGGAATAACTTTAATTTTGTAACAAAATTTTGATTTTGAAACGCTATCTAGAATTTTATTTTGTGCCACACCTGAAAAATGAACAACTAAGAATGTCGCACTAGATGAAATTTTTTTAATACTAATATGCATAAAAAAATTCTACAGGATTACCCGCACTTTACTAGTTGATAAGAGTTTAAAATTGAAAAATTACAATTTTGATCAATTTTTCACCTTTTCAATGTGCATTATAACTTTAAACCTAAAGTGATGAGATTTTCAAAATATTAACCCGGCATTCTCTACATCAGGGGATCCCAAACTTTTTTTCCTCGCGTACCCCGTAATTTTTATTTTTGTTTTCGCGGAGGCGCTACTATCATATCCCCCCCCCTTTCAACCATCCGTTTATGCAAAGAAGTTTTTTTCAATAATTTTAAGATTATTTTAAGTTGGCTTAAAAGTGAAATGGCTCGAATTAATAACATTTGCAGAACTTATCTGTATTTATATTTTATTCCATTTTTGCAATAGTATCAGTTCAACGACAAAGCAAAGGTAACCATTATTGAAATTATTTCGTTTCAACTTATAAGGATAGCTAAAATTACACTTCGTAATAATCAACTGGTATAGTTATTAAATATTAAATATTCACTTGGAGATACAAAATTCTCTAACTTTCTTAACACCTTATGTTTTCTTGTTTACCCATTAACAACTTTTATTTTGCATACCCCAAATGGTACGCGTACCCCTGTGGTACGCGTACCACAAGTTAGGAACCTCTACTCTAGATATTGAGGTTAGAAGGGAGACCAAGCAATAAAATAGAATTAAAGAAAACCGGATTTAGTTGCTTTATTAAATCTACTTTTATTTCTATGAATAAATTTAAGATACAAAATTTTCGCGGAGAGAATGCTCTAATCTAAATTCAGATTTAAAAAAAAAAAAAAAAGATGAATCGTATTATTGAGAGCGAATTCTATACTGAGTACGCGAACTAAATTATCACAGTACAAAGTGGCAATTATTATCGAAAAGTGCTGCGAATATAAAACAGGCAATTAAATCCGACGAGTCGTTATCAATACAGGAACTTCAAAGGAATTCTCTTAGAACTAGAGGATGACGAAGCAGTAACTTAAGATAGCTTTTTCATTTCCTTAAGAAAATTGAGAAAGCACTTGGATATGATAGTAAAATTGTGACATATGTAGAGTACACATTTTTACTACTCTTCGATAAAGTTGATGGAAAAAAAGCCATTTAGCTAAAAATAACTAGGATTGCAATCATTTAATAGTCTGAATGGAACCATTTATTTTCAAATGAAAAAAAGGCTTATCTATGTTCAGATAAAACTAATTGCAGTAAAATTTTTCATCTAAGCTCACGTTTATCTCAAACGAAAACTTAGCCATCAGGTTAGTCTAGAATTCACTAGAGCAGTGGTTATTTTATTTTCCAGATAAACACTTAACATTACATTTTTTCTTTATTGGTGAAAATAAAGGTATGGGAATGGTGTTTGCTTTTTATATATTGACTAAAAGCAACCAGCTTTGAATTAATCACAAAAAAGATTTAACTTTAGAAGCAAAAACTTAAAACATTTGAAATAAATTCTTGTGGTTGTCCCTTCCTCCGATTGCCCTTAATGCTTGTATAACATTGTATTTACTCGATTCGACAGCCTAGATTACGTTGTCTGAAAACCTTGCCATTAAAACAAAACACCACTTCTTGTTTTTATCTTCCAACTTTAATTTATTAATCTGATCTCGTCGTCTCGACTAGGTAGTTAGTCATCTGAGAGGTGAATGCACCAATCGTTGGCGCTATACCTGTAACTTCATCAGAGTCTAAAGTAAAAATAGGTCTTTAATTTTACTGAATATTTTCATGGCATATCATTTTGAATGTCCCTTGTGCTAGAATGATAATTTTTTTGATTTTTCAATAAGATGTTAATAATATTTAATGCGAAGATATTATTAATATTTCCGGTAAAAGATATATGGAATTCATTAAACTTATCCAGTTGTTACTAGTTACAATTATTGTTGTTAGAAGTCTGTTATTTGTTAAAAGGTTTTGGCATTATTCGTATCCCAATACGGTTTTTTAAAATTTCCTTATTAGTGGGGATGAAGAAAATGTCTGTATTTCATTGTGGTTTCTATAATTAGCTTTGATATCCGTTAATATATTTTGAGTGTCATTCAATCCTTTGACTCCTTAAACCTTGATTTTCCCAGTAGTTTTAAAAAATTGAAATTTGTCAATAAGTAGTTATTCACAGATTAATAAGATTCAGACTTCTATCTAAACTTCGACACAGTTCATGATAGGCTGAAATGGTTTAAAATCCTGTTGAATTTGTTGTTTTATTGTAATATTCCATTTCGAGCAATAAGTTAATTTTCAATGTTGAAGCCAGTGGATTCTTCTTTTTCCGCAAGCAATGTGGTTCATTGGACTTCGCTCACAATAGATTTCTCTCTATTTTAAAATGAACAATGTCAATAGTTTGTTGTTTGCTTTGCTAACTACACACCATTTTGGCTTCTCGGGTGTTACAGGAATGGATGTGGTAATTCAAAACCATTGGCCAGGCAACCTGAACTACAGCTAAACTTGACCAAATCCCTCTCCTCTCTAATTTTCAGCACTCTAACAGAGATGATGTTTGATTACGACTAATTTGGTAGACAACATTTCTATATACATGGCATATTTTTGGTAGATCTCACCTAAATCATAGACTCTACACCAAGTTATTGGATCCGTTAACGATAAAAGGTAAGACTGGCAGATGGAAGACAATCATTTTTTACATTTCAAATTGCTAGGTACCTTAGATTGGTACATGGGTAATGTGATTCAGTCAAGATGAACAGTTTTCCTTTTGAAATTCTCGTGTAGCACAATATGGAAAAAACAGAAGATCGAATCTGTAACTTTTGCTCTAATAGTGTTTTGGGGTCCATTTGAAAGGGTATTTTTTCCTTATCTAACAAAAAGGGAGGCATACACCAGGCTTTAGTGTTTCATCCTTTGTCTGAATTTCAGAAGGAAATACCCCATCAAACCATTAGAATTCTCAATACGAAAATATGGACAAATGTTTTTTGAAAAAGGAGATTGAACTTCTGAGTGAGTCTAAGAGCATCGTACCATGATAAATGCTGAGCAGAGCATAAGACCCCCCATTCAATATAGTCTCAACCTTGCGTGGTAGAACACGGTATTCAAAAAATTAGTACTGGTTATGAAATATATTTAAAATTGTGATCCCATTGAATGGAGACAAAGAATCGTTTATTATCATCACTTGCCATGTGTAACGGAGTAATAGCCACCAATGAAAAGGTATTGTTATAAGCTTATATTAAAATATTTTTAAAATTTTAAAAGCTAATTTTTTTATTGTATTTTTATATAAATTGGTATAAAATCGGTTTTATTCTGCCATAATATGCTCCAAATCTATTGGAAAAACATTAATATTTCAATGACTTTGTCATTTAAAATCCTAATGATGATTTTAAGAACCTTTCACAACATTTTCCTACTACCCAAACAGTAACTTTGCCTGCACCAAATTTGACTAACTCTCTAGATCCAACAGTTTACCTATGGCGCGTTTTGAAGGATTTTTAGTATCATGCATGTCATGTCGCATTACTCAATTCTACCAGATGGTATCCAGCCTAAGATCATGTCATGTTAAAGGCCGAGTTCCCAGCTAGATTGGGTTTTTGTAGTCTGCAGCTGCCATGTTGGGCCAACAGGAATGACTATGCAAGTAATTGTATTGTCTATCTCTATCCTGCCAGGACACTGGCAAATCTCAGGCATCACTTCATTTTTGAATGGAAAGAAAGTGGAACTTCAGAACTTTCCGATCACAGAAGCTAGAACTACAGCAATTTAATGGAAAAAAAGTTGGAAAATGCATCTAAAGAGTAAGAAGTTTTGTCAGAATCCATCTGAGAGATTGTGTGGTTCTGTTTGACCTGGAAGAAGGCAGCCACTAATAAATTCCTGTTTTAAACCCAGGAGAGGGCGAAGGTTAGGTCATAATAATAATTTCTGAGGGTTGGAATCTATGCAGTTGTAGAGTGGAGAAATGAATGCTTAACTGATGGTGTTTTTCCCAGCAGGTCATGAATGCATTGAAATGCAGGTCGAGGGAAACAAGGTTGAAAATCGGTTTCAGCCTTAACTTCTAAAGTATTTGCAGCTATCAGAAAACTTTCAGTACAAAAGTGTTAGTGGTGGCCAAGCTGTATGGCCCATCATCAAATTCAAATGAGATTTTTCACTCCTGACGCCTGCTTTCTAGATCATATCCAATCTTTAGCGAATACCTCCAGAACTTTTCCCGAGATGGCAAAAAGGAATAAATTTGTTGTCGGCGTATTACTTTGAGAATCTCTTACTAAAACTATGTAATAAAGGAGTTGAAATATCTGTCTCTAATTAAAATATTTATTTGATAAATTTTGTTCCAAATTAGATAGTTTTCACCTAATTTGCTTTACAACATAGAAGGTTTACGATAGACGAAGATATTGTAAGGAATTTCGTGGCCCCATTCAGGATCATGATTTAATCAGAAAGTCCACTAACGCAATTGAAAATCTAAATTATCCTTATTAACTGACAAAGATTTGTATACTATTTTTCTTATTTCTGACTATAGGGTCATAGCAGCCATTTCCAGATCGATATCCATTCTGCTTGGAAATCGAGAGACAGAGTCTATCGTTGAATTTACTGAGGAGTCATTCGACCTCACATTGTAATGGAATCTTTAGAGAGTGAATTGTCATTTGCAGATATCACAGCATCTCAGACAGTTCAAGAAATTTAATAAAGCAGGGTCTTTGAAAATAGTTGCATTGCTCAAGGTGCAGTTGAAGCAAATGATCAGTTCACATCTGCTCAAAATTGAATAGTTTGCTTGTGGAAGAGCGAAAAAATTGATACACGTAATGAAAATGTTATGATTGAGAAAATAATGAATGAACGTCAGTGAATTCAGTATTTACTCAGAAGCAGAATTCAATTCAGAATCCAGTCACATAGCCTAACAATGCTTTTTCCACAGTAGCTGGCTGAAAACAAATGATCAGGTAAATTGTTCAGAATATTTTATCCTTATTGATGATATTGTAATGTGACAGAAGTAGTCCCATCTTTGAGTGGCTTTCACTTTTATAAACATAGCTGGTTAATAAAAATTTCCGGTCATTTTGTATATGATTCTGGCTTATTTTGTGCTTTCTACCTCCCTTAACAGTTGGTGATATGTTAAATTTTTAGATCATCCTACTGGCACATTTCTATCACTGATAATTGATTTAATACTATGTTAT